>VZSC01016402.1:12569-68607 GCA_013398225.1 Steatornis caripensis
AAACTTTATATTCAGCTGCTTTTATGTAGACAAATAGCTTTCAATATAAACCTCTTATACTTAATGGGAATGAAAACTAGAATTAGAAATAAATTTGCATTTCATGTTGCCTCTTGGTGCAGTTACAAACATAACTAGCCTACCACACACATATATATATATATATATATACACACACTATATATATACTATATATATTATAATAGTAATATGGCTCAGATTCCAGGAGGAGGGAGTGTGCTGTTGTGGTTGTTATTAAACTAAACGTCTAAGTGTATTAATATTTAAAAGTCCTTTATGACAGAGAACAAAATAATCACAGTACGATAAAGCCTGTTACCAAAGAGTCTCCAGTCTAGTTAAGTAGAAGATGTGGAGGAGAAAGGTAGTAGTGTTCTCTTTATAGACCTCAGACAGTTTTTATATTTGTCTTGGTTAAATACTGAAATTTAAACTTAGGTTCTTTGAGTTGTAGTTTAGCACCTCAGAAGATTTTTCTTTCCAAAGTAAAATGTTACATCGCAGGTCTTCAGGCCATTGGTTTCTCAATTATGAGTTAATCACTGATAATGGTGATGAGTATACACAGAAGGATCGAAATTGAAACTTATTACCTAGCTTTGAGGGAAGAGAGTCTCTGAGAATTTATTAACATGAAATTGGGCAAGGAAAGAGGTGTGGCTTTCAGTCAGGTTGGTCTGCGCAATTCAGTTCAGAAGGACTCTTGGGTTTTGATTGATTTGAGAAGCTGGGAGTCTTTGGGCGTTTCTTGGTTCTTGGGCCCTGATACTGTTCCTGTAAAACTTAGGTTCCTCAGGCAGAAAGTTAGTGAAGATATTTTGAGGTTCTTTCTCTCTGTTATTGTGCTTGAAGTGAAATGTATGGAAAAATAACAGCAGAAAAAACATGCATTGTTCACATTTTCTTTGTCTGACTAGCAGAATAAGTTACTTACGTACATTTAATTATACAAAAGTCAAGGAAATCTATTCCTTTACATGTTAATTTTGATTTGTTTGGGGATTTTAAAAATATTATTTTGAGCAGGTAGCGGAAGGAAGACAAGAAGAAATCCAGCAGAAAGGACTGGCTGAGAAAAAAGAATTGCAGCATAAAATAGATGAAATGGAAGAGAGAGAGCAAGAACTTCAAGCAAAAATAGAAGCTTTGCAGGCTGATAATGACTTCACCAATGAGCGGCTAACTGCTTTACAAGGTTAGTCGCTAGTGGGGAAGAAACTTTGATTATTTGTTTTTCTTTTAATCTGTGAAATATCTTTTTCTTGGACTTCTGTTTACAGTACGGTTAGAACATCTTCAAGAGAAAACTCTTAAAGAACACAACAGCTTAGGTAGGTGTGATCAGTTTCTTGTTTCAAGCTGGTTTCCAGATTTTCTGTTCAATTACTTTTATTATAATAATCTTGTCTAGGTGTCTGGGAGAAGAATAATATTTTACAGTTATCCCAATTGGGCGTTCTTGGCATTGCTTGTTGACATTGAAAGATGTGGCCACAACAGAATGCCAATAGAGGGCACTGCTGTCGTGAGTGTTCACACTGCTGGGTCACTGCTCGATTTAGAATTCTCCCGGTGGCCCCTCAGCTCCAAGATTTTTGAAGGTTTTTATAAACATATATGTTTATATGAGGATTTTAAAAATATGCATATGTAATAGGCAGTAATTCTGTGGGTGATAGTAACCTCTTGCATGTTTGAACAAGTAGGACCGTGATCTGTAGTGTAGGAAAACTCATTAAATCTTGCTTGTTTTGATTAGATTACTTAGAAGGAGGAGGTAGTATGAAAAGCCAGATACATTTCACAGTGCTGTATTTATAAAAAAACAAAACCCAAAACATTTTGCTTGTTTCCAGAAATAATACCCTTTCTTAATCCTAGGCATACAAGTTGACGACTTCATACCTAAAATTAATGGAAGCACAGAGAAAGGTAGTGTATCTTAAGGCTACCTTTTGTCTCGTGGTTGATGTTTGAAGTTGAACAAATTCAAAATGTTCTCTAAAGTTTTACTTTGAAAAATATTCTCCTAAAAAATAAATTTGTCCACTCTGACAAGCATTTTTTTGCTTAGACTTTCAGTCTAGGTGTTTTCAGAAAGTTCTGTAAAACGTAATGAGCCAACTTGGAAGTCGTCTCTTTTTTGCTTGTTTTTTGGGCTCTCACTGGAATCAGTAGAGTCTTACTGAATGATGTCAGGCTTGTGATGCAAGAAATTGGAAAACTCGTTGACTTTTTTCCTCTTAATTTGATTTTTCCCTTGCAACACAGACATATACTGTTTTTCTAGTAAATTTGCTATGGTAAGTAAAGCCAGCAAAACATTTTTTTTCTAACTATAACATATGAAAAATGTGAGTATATGAAATACATAAATAGTGAAAAACAACTTTTTAAAACTCAGGAATATCTTTATGTTAAACAGGAATGAATACAGATTGAACTAACTGATGTGGTTTTTTAAAGACCAATTAGTTAAAGCTAAGTATTTGAACTGATGTATCTTTATATACACTTGAAGTTTTTTGAATAAAATTGTCTGATAAGACTACTCCAAATATCACATATAGCAAAGATTATTCCAGTTAGAATTCTAAGTTCGCTAAGTTGTTCCATTGACTGGCATATATTTGTCCTCTTACGTTAATTTTAAGTTTTTCCTTGCTGTAGCTTTCTTCAGCATTTGCTGTGTCTTGCTAAATAGCAAAGGCTCTGAGGAATGGTGGTAGTATATTTGGAAGGTTGGGGCACTCAAGTAGAGAACTTGTGGTTGTAAGTAATATTCAGAGTGTTTAAGACTTACGGTTTACATTTTTTAAACAAAATTTATAACTCTATGCTCTAATTCTTAGCTTTTTACCTTTATTAATAATGAAGGGCTTCTTAACTGGAGACACTAGTAGCAAAATAAAATAAGTTAATCATTGCATAATCTCACGTCTGTTTCTTGTTTGGAGCAAGAGTTATAATCTGTTAAATACTGATAGAACTGCACAAAAACCTCCCTTTAAGTACTAGTTATCCCTTAATGTCTTAGCGTTTTAGGCACTTAGCTACAATGCATGCTGAGATTAGCAAGCAGGAGACTTAATGTCTATTCCCAGTTCTCTGGACTGCCATACTTTGTTTTTAGATAAATTGATCCATCTTGCTGATACGTAATTTTAGGTTGGTAATAATCTTAATGCTTGATAAAATGAATAAGAAGTAAATTTGCTTTTAATTTTTTTTTAAATCTCCCAGAAAATAGTTAACTTCTTTACAAAGCAAAACTGAGGATTGTTATTCTTCTTTCTAATCACGTAAACTGTAAAAAGATTTTGAAAGTCAGGTTGTTGGAGGATATTAGAAAAACATGCGATATGGTGAACAAAAGTAGCGTAGAGCTAAATTGGAACATTTAGTAAAAACTTTCAAGCTTCAAGTGCAAATACATATTGGTTTAGAGAAATAATTTGTAACATCACACTAAATAGATTTTTTCTTTAACATACACTTTTTTGTTTATTTTAAAATTGTTGGCAGGAATGTCTTGTTAGTTTTTAAACACTGCTACCTCTTACCAGTCAGAGTTTAAAAATGGCCTGAAATATTATTTCAAATTTGAATTATTATGTGTTTGTAACAAATATTATTATATTGCTGATAGTCACTTTTTTGTCAGTTGAAGAAGCAATCCCTTTTTGACGTATTTTGACTCTTACACAATCCAAAATGTCATCTTGACGATGCATGAAAATACAGATTCCTCCATCCCGAGTGACAGTAGAACTTGTGCTTAAACCTGGGAGTTTTAGGAAGCTGTCTGCCAATTTCTTTATGAATATGGACAAACATATAACTTGTCATTCAAGTTGTCTTTTTGTGTGTTTATACAGTCTATCACCTTTTTCTGTCATACATCTACCATGCTATTCTATATTTTAGCATAGTTTTCCATGTTTCCCATTACTCTGTCTGCTGTACCACATTCTTCTGCATGTCTCCTATACCTAGTCCATCTACATTTCTCTGGCATTTTTAGAGCTTCCTGGCCTGTGTTTGCTTCATGATAGTCTGTTCCTTTCTGTATCTTCCTGTCCTTTATGTAGTCCTCATATACTGACAGATGGGCAGTAATTTTCTCTGCCAGATTCTGGATTTTGTTGTCTTGAAAGCAGCAAGAGGCAGTTACTGGATTTTTTTGCTGGGTAGTCTTGCATTATTTTGCATTATATGTAGATTCAGCAGCTTTGTCAGTGGTTGTAGATACTTTGTGTAAGGGAAAGATTTCACAGTTGAAGGCATAAGTCAGAAATCAAAAATTTTGCGTTTTGTGCTAAATAGCCTGTAAGGGAATTTAAGGAGGTCTCCTCTGCCTGTATACGAAGGTATACCTGCCTTCCCCCTGTCGGAGGAAAATGGTCATAAAACCATGTAAGCTCAGTATGCTTTTTAAGATTCCTTTTGTCTCTCTCTCTCAAAACTTCAGGTCAAGTCATCAAGGTATGTTTATAGGCATACTACCTGGCTGTTGCAAGAATAAGGATTTTACATTACTCTCTTGAATTGCTGTCCGTAACATTAAAAGAGCTGTACTTTGAGTAGAGGAACTACGAACTCGTGTTACAGTCTCTCAAGTCTTTTTATAACAAAGTATATGTATTATGATAATGATGGTTAGGGATTCATTTTCTCTCATTGCCCATATGGAAATTCTGGTGCAGAAGAGTGTAATTTGCTTAAACATCAAGCCACTAAAAAAGGTTGTGTAGAACTGAGTTATTTCAACAAGTGATTTGTTTCTCAGTGAGTTGCACCACACCTGGCTTTCATATTTAAGTTTTGTGAGCTGTATGTTGTATAAAGAAAGATATGATAAACTTGCAGACATTTACATTTGCATATGTTAAAAGGCTAAAACCAAAAAAGTTTCAGTATGGAAAATAAATGCTATAGCCATGGTGCTGTCTTGTAAAAGCCCTGTCCTTGTGGGTTAGGAAAAGGTTTACTTTTTTAAGTAACTTCAGAATATAGTAAAGTTTAGTATTACATATTTGATCTTAACAGCTAAGCTTCTGATACCGGAAGCTAATGATTGAACAATTTTGTTAGAACATAATGCATTTTGCTGGTTTGTGTACTAAAAAGTAGCTTTTCCAGGTGGTTAGACTCTTGAGGTCAAAGGACTTTTGAGGTTCTTCAGAAAGAAGGTGTTGGCACCTTTTTGCTTTAAAGATTCTGGTGGAGTTGCGAGCTGAAAAAGGTCACATAGAAGGACTTTGCGTAAATCTGGAAATTAAGCCCAGTTTTAGGATCTCTACTGTAGAACTGTCCTCCTTCCAGAAATTGTTGTTTCAGTGCAGTGAACTTTGTTTAAAAAGTAAAGGCAGTTATTCAGCAATGCTTTCAAAATAAATGTTGTTGCATTTCAAGAGGATATTGGATATGAAGAATAAACATAAAGACTAAAGAAAAACTTAACTAAATGCACTCTTAAAGCTGGTAAAATGCTGAAGAATATAGGTTAAATACATGTTTCTTATTTCTTCAGTGCTTGGATTTGTTATTTGCAATTATCCATGTCTGATTATGGATTAACGAATGGGAGGAACTAGAGACATCAGTGCTATGGAGTTGCATGTTTCAGTAGTGTATCACATGTATTCTAAATTTATTGTGATTTAAATATCACTTACCTGTGTTAATCTTTTTGCCAAAATTATGATGTCAATGGAAATTTAGTCAAAGTCATTTGTCACCACCTAACCTGAAAGAGCAATGCAGCAAATGCGAAATGCAGAATGTTTGGACTTTTAATAATTGGTTCTTACTAAATTTTGCTAAATGAAGTTGTCTTTTTGAAAATAACTTCTATTGAGTTAAGGGGCTTTTTATTATGCTTCAAAACTGCTACTAGATTTTAGTATTTAAAAGTACCCTTTGAAAATGCAGTTAAGAACTTCTTTCTTCTGATCAGTTGAAAAGAGTAATTTGTTTTGTAATATCGCTCAGACATCATTTCAATTACATGTCTTGTCTGCTTGCATATTAACTCAGATTTCAAAAGTTCACTGTAAATACCCAGATACAAATATTGTTAATATTCCTTTCAAATTCTTTGTTGCATCAATTTGAAAATAAGAAGATGTAAACTTAAGTGTTTCTTTCTTTACTAGAGCACTTTCTTTCAAAGAGTGGAGGGGACTGCACTTTTATTCATCAGTTCATAGAATGTCAGAGTGAGTACAAGAGTGTTCATCACATTTACTGTAAAAACAACAGAAAACACAGAAGAGGTGGATGAAAACCAAAATTTGTCACTACTATTTAATAGTTCTGTAGTAGCAGAAATTTGCTAAGCATAGAATTGTGGCATTGTGATTTTAAGCAGATGCCTGTAGTAGGAAGAGGATATCTTTGCTTTTGCGAAGCGATGATCACATTGTCTCTTCTTAGCAGTTAATCCATTATTGTCCTCTGACCAATAAAAGGGAGGAAATGTTGCCAGTAATGTTTAAAACTGAGTGTAACTTTTTACCTGTAAGTAAGAAGTTGAAAGCCTAACACTGTCAATTTAAGCAAACATCACAGACAGCAGTATGACAGAGATAAGGTAATGAAGCGTTTTCTTCATTTCATGGCTGATTTATCTGATAATTAAAGGTCTTACACGTTCTTCAAATGAATTGTTACAATGAACAAAAAGGAAAACAAGACCTTAATTTTTATGTGGAAATCTAAGGGAGTCTTTTAAGACAAAGTAGAACAAATGTGCAATTCCAGTCTGTAGAAAGATGTGTTATTCTGGAATGAGAAACATGTTTTTCAAAGCAAATAGTTTTTGAAAATGAGTAATGAAACAGCACAGTCTGCGTAACTGTAATCACAGAAAAACTTAAGATGTTAATACTTTTTGTCCACTGGGAGAAAAATATCATTAGGATGAAGAGAGAAAAGTGCTATTAAAATTCAAAGAAAACTCCTTTGTAGCATGGAGGATTTATAAGCAGAACTAAGACAGTATCTTTGTGCCCATTGGACATAAATGTCTTTATGTCTTTATGTCTTTATGCCCATTGCCCTTTCAAATTTCAATAAGGAAGTGTAACAGGCTTGTTTGATTTTACTCCTTGTGATACTGATTGCAGTGCTATGAACTGAATGACAGGATACTGCTGATGTTTGTCTAAGAAAATTTAAGCTTTATTTGAAAAATGTTTATTTTTAGAAGTGAATGAGTGGTAGCTGTCTTCTGTTAGGCTGAAGTCTAAAATAATTCTAAATCTTGAAAGATCTATGAATCCTCCATATTCAGTACAGAAAAATGAACTGAAGTTATATGTTTGAGTGTATTTTTTTTGTCTAGAGTGAAAATGAAGACCACACTGAGTGATGCTGAAATGCAAATTGGTTGCCTGTTTTCATTGTTTAGATGTTAGTTTAACCTATTTTAGCGAAACTTAGATTAGTATCACTTACTGAGGAGCAAAAACGGCCATCGTGATTTAGTACAATTTTCTAACATGCAACTGAAGTAGTAATAAGAGTAAAATAAAGATCAATTTACTTACGCCTCCCCTTTCTTGAGAGATTGAAAGCTAGAGTAAAGACACTGTAAGGCTTCGATTGCCTCATTTTTAAAAGAATGAATACGAGTTCAAAGGGTTCAGTATTCTGCATTTTTTGCAACAGCATAACTTTTACTGTCTAATCAATTACAAAAAATACTTCCAAATCAGCAACTTGTGTATTTATTCCTGGACGGAAAGTTTGCCTTTCCCAAGTTTAAATATGTTTAGTCAGGCCCCACAAAATCATGAGGTTAACCTGCAAACTGCGGGATCTATTATTTCCATTTTTTATGTAAGCGCTGCCCTTTAGTCCTTGCCCAGCAATGAGGGTTGGGAACTTGTGGGGAGAAAAATTATAATTTCAGGAACTGGAGCATTAAGACATGCAGCAAATACTTAAGTGCAGAACAATATCATAAAGACTGGAAATATTGAGAAAGAATGTATAGTTCATCACATGATACTATGCTTTTTTTTCCTAGAGGTTTAGGTATTGGGAGAGGAGCAGGTTTATTATTTAAAAAATAATACAATAAAAATCTGAGAAATGGGAGTCACTCTGAAGTTGTATTATGTAGAGTTTGCTGTTTCTTAATAGAAGCAGAAGAATTAAAACTATAGGATCTGCAAACCATAAGAGCAATCTAAAAAGAAAGGAGAATTGAGACAATCAGGCAGTTTCTCTAGAAGAGAAATTTCTGACTTGTGCTGGTATAGCAGGGAAAGTGTGCATCTCCATAGCTCTGGGGACGAAGAACTTAAATTGGGAAAGCACAAGCAGAGAAATGAGGAAAAACACCGAGTCAAGGAAGTGGAGTATGTAAGATAACACAAGACCGAGAATGAGATCACTAAAGAATCTAGTATTCAATGAAAACAGTTGCTACAGAGGTATAAGGCAGTTGACAAGTGCTTATCGGTTAAGAACAATCAAGACCTCCCAAGATATTAAAGCTATTTTTTTTTTTGGTGGGGAAGAAAAAATAGGACACAAATCTTGGTTGCAGTGCAGCTTGAATGCTTAACTTGGGTAGCGTTGTTTGTAAAATCCAGCTTCTGTAGGCTTTTAAAGATCTCTTTTTTTTTTAATTTTTATTTTTTAAGTTGAGTAGGGCTCACAGTATCATCCAGTAACCTGTCCTGATCTCTGACATCTGTAGAATGTTATGAAATCTTGCTCTGAATGATCTGGGAAGTCTGTTACTTTCTGATCATTACGTTCAGTTCACTTGTTGCTCGTTTCATAACTATCTTTTTTTCAGTAACCACTGGTGGAAACCAGTGCCATCGACTGCAGAAGTCATGGTGGTGCTTTTTGATTTGTACAGGGTATGAGTTGCTACCAAAAATGGTGATGATGTATAGACAACAGAGATTTGGTGCTTTGCTAGCTTCCTGGCTTTTACTCCAATCTAACTATTCTTTATTTGTGTCCTTATTTTTTTCCTGATTTTGTGATTTTTGCATGTCTGATTTTAAACACAAGTAAACTTTTTCTTTTTTACTGTCTGCCTTAGATTAGGATTATATTATTATTATATTATTATTCTTAATAATATTATATCTAAAATGGAGTAGGTTTTGGATGGATTGAATGGCTACTTTCAACTTTTCCCTGAATTTCTGACCTGGAAATGGCAAGTAAAGTTTAAGCTGTTAGCATCACTTTTTTTCAGAGGGTTTGAAATTTGTGTGTTGGGGGCCAAGTTTCCTTTCGTTGGTCTTCAAAACTAGCCTCTTTCAAAGACTAATTTGGTAGAAATACATAAAAATGTATTGGGGGCGTGTTACTTAAGTAGTCATTGTAGTGTTAACAGATCTTAACTATTATATTACACATAGCGATAGGCAACCTAAATCTAAAAGGGAGTTCTTAGATTGAAAAGATAGGAAATGCCTAAAAACATAAAGGAAACCTACCTTTGGACTGCATTCACGAGCCAAAGAAACATACACTGTCTTTAAAGATTAACTGAAAGCTTAACTTCAAATTGTTTCAGTAACAATTATTATTATTATATGTATCAGCAACTCTTTGCTTTTTGTTAAGTTGTAACCTGGATAGCCTGAAGATAAAAATTACTTGTGCCAGAAATTAAAGCTAGGATCCTGCCCCTAATTTATATTTTGGTAGCCAAAAATGCACATCTTGATTCAGGGAAAATGTGGATTGGTGTTTAAAAAAAATTAAGTAATCAAGTTTATGAAGAAGTTCTCTGAAATAGTAAAATGAAAAGATGCAAAGATCTGAAAAGGGAAAGTTTTAAAGATACAGGCATGGGTGCTTTTGCTTTCTGATTGTTGTCTGCATTCTGCCATTTTTAGTGACC
Organism: Steatornis caripensis; assembly: GCA_013398225.1. Taxonomy (NCBI): domain Eukaryota; kingdom Metazoa; phylum Chordata; class Aves; order Caprimulgiformes; family Steatornithidae; genus Steatornis; species Steatornis caripensis. The sequence continues at coordinate 22,474 of VZSC01016402.1, forward strand.
AGGATGGTAACAGAGGGCAGAATAAGATTCTATTTAGTTCAATGACATCAACATCCAGTTTTCTGTTTATTATCTAAATATACACAGGCATGCTGAAATAAACTATTTTTTGTTGGCTTTGAAATGTAGTACTGCTAGCATTCTTAAAACACACAGCATGCTTACTTGTTTTGTAAGTTTGGAGGGATGTCAGCCATGAAGTGAAAAATACTGGAAAATCCTGGCTGTACCAGCTTTGGGTCACACTGGGTAAGGGGATTTGTGTGTTACTGCTAAAGTTCTTTGCTGAAGAAAGAGCATCAAGAAGAAAACGATAGTACAAATGTTGGAGTTTGTAATGAGCATTAGAAAACAGTAAACCACCATGCAAAGAAAGAAAAAATTTAAGTCTGCGCTTTTTTTTAGTCATAGGAATTGAGAATTCTTAAAAGGATCAAGAGCTGCTGCAGAGGTTTCAGTTTGGAAACATCTGGGTCAAGAAGACTGTATAGATTCTTTTTCTTATAATATAATTATTCTGGTTTTAACAATTACTGAATTGTGAAAACTCCAAGATCCATCAATTCATAATTCTAAGTTTTCTTCTGTAAAGTGATACAGAAGCCTGCTTTAAGCTAACAGGTCAGGATAGATGAGGTGTTACCCCCTTCAGATCAAACAGTTGATAGCTACTTTGAGTGTACGGTTTTTGCATTCAGCTAGTTTTTTCAGACTTATGGGCAGAATTCCTCAGCTGCTTTCCTGCTGCCTTCTTCCCTACCCCCGTTCCAGCCTCAGCTGAGTCCTGGAATAATCACATATGAAGACTTCTGTTTAGATTTTTTTAAAATTTTATTATTATTTGATGGAAGAATGCTCATGATATCCCTCAGTAACTCTTCACTTGTGGCTGCAGTAACTTGATTCCATCCTCAGCTGGCTCATAGTGACTCTCCAGCTCTGACAAACTTGAGACTGTTCTGAACTTGGATGATGAGTGATCTCCTGCAGTTGCTTGAGACCTGAAGCCAGTCCTCAAAATGCAGTGTGCTGTCCAGTGTATTTCTGAAGCAGTATTTGTGAAATGTAGGAATGCAGGACAATATTTGTAGATAAAACTAGATTGAGAGAATTTCTCTTTTAGACTGATTTGGCTGTGGGGGTGGGAAAGGGACAGGACAAGCTTTTGGCCGTGCAAACCCTTCTTCAGACCTCAGGGGTTTTTGGTCTGAAAGCTTGTCTAGGGTTGAAAAAGATATCTCCATGCAAATACTGTCCTGTGTCTGTCCTTATATTGTCGAGGTTACAGAAACATGCCATCGGAGGAGTACAGAGACTTCTTAACCTTCGGAGATGCTTGAAGCTGGAAATGCTGACTAAAGCTCACTTTTTTCTTTTTTTAATTACAAATTTGAGAAGGATTTACTGTCATCTAGCTTCCTCAATCTGAACTCTCCTGTATGCGCTGTTCATTTGGTGTTCTTTGCGTCTCAGTTCCGTGTTAACAGCACACATGGGGTGACTGGCAAACTCCATTCCCTGCCTGATTGTCAGTGATCCGGCAGGGAGAGCACAGAGTAGAGGCAGAGGCAGCTTCAAGTCTGGTGTTTCAGTGGGTGTTAACAGCTTTCCACATTGTCTAAATGGCAAGATTTACTGCATAGAAATTGATGATGTGATCTGTAAGATATGTGACCCTCCATAATTTTGCATGTTGACATGCGTGATTGTTAGGGAATTTGAGATAATGAAACCTCCTCCAAAAAAACCCAAATAAATTCCTGACTTGATAGTTCTTTTAGAGACTTTAATGAATCCAAACCTGTTCTTCCCTTATCTTACTGTTTGCCTTCCTATCCTAGCTGGAGTTAGGATGAAGTTAGCAATCTAGTCTCAAATTCTGTGTTTTAGATTTTTATGCACCTGACATACATGTGAATAGACTTCCCTGTCAATGCTATATGTAAACTGAATTTTTGTGAACCTGAATGTGATGCTTGCACAACTTTTTGGAATTTTGTGCAGCTCTCTGCAAGTTTTAAGCTAAGAAGCGCTATTTCTGCATAACTTTCATAGGCACTGTTAAAGCAGTTGTGATGTGGAGGTGGCTTCTTAATTGCTGTTTTACTGGGGCATATTTCTAGATGTCTGCTGTGTCTGGTGGATATCGGTTTCAGACAACTAGCTGTTAGAATTCTTTTTTTGATAACTGTAACTTGAGAAATGTATTAATAATTTATTGCTCCCAGTTAGATTTTTTAAAAAGTTCATAAAAATTAGTTTTCCAAACTTCTCATTAGTGAACTGAAGCATTAATAATGTAAGCTAATAAATTGCAGAAGAAGTAATTATGCACTGTTCACAAAGTTCGACTAGGCTTGTGTGCTCTGTTTCATTATTCCATGCCAGAATAAAGTTCTTGTTCAAGCCTGAGTAGGAAGTAATATTATCAGCTTTTAATTTGGTCATGGAATGTAGTCTACGTAGATGTGTGCAGGGAAAAGCTTGCTTAATTTGAGCTTGGAAAGTAACACTTATTTTGTTTGGCAGACAAGATCATAGATGAAGGACATCTAACCAAAGTGGAAGAAACAAAGCTTTTGAAAGGTTAGATTTCTGGATTATTCAACTGTTTTTGAAGCATGGTTCTTATGTCACTTCAGTGCATGTTCTGTTTTAAAACTAGCAGTTTGAGTTTTGTAGAGTACTCACTTAAGAAAAAATTTAATGAAGGGAAGGTATATTGTTTACTGAACTCTGCTCCAAACACTATTGTTACAGGAAACAGTTTTTGAAGATTGTGTGAATGAAATGCTGGTCTGAGTTTTGACTGAGTTCTTACCTGAATGTACATGTTAAAAAAAAAAAAGTTAAAATGTAATATTTTTTGTAAATTGATTTAAATCTTTACTGCCTGCATAAATTTCAAACAGATTTTTGGTTTTATTACTGGACTAAATAGAAATAATGTTTGGTTTCTCATTTAAGTTTTAAATAAAAGTGTGTTTTAATTTGACTTTTTTCTAACTTACACCCTCATAATTTTAAAATTACTATTAATATCCTAAATGTACCTTTTCAGGTAAAATGTAAATACACATCTCTAGCTCTTTTCTCTTCTGTATAAAACACATAAAATACAAGGAACTAATTAGAAAAGATTAATCTTGTCAAGGATCAGTCATCCTTATCTTGCAGTGCCAAAATCAAGAATGCTGCGGAGTGTGTAGATCAATATTTGCAATGTGTCTAATAATGTAAGATTGTTTAGACTTGTAGGCTGACTCCACTTTGGTAGCTTTTTACTAATGTCTAGACGTACTAACTCATTTCTTTACCCTCTGTCCTTCTGCAAAGTGTTGTTGTGTTAAATAAATGTTAGCTTGTTAAAAGTTCTGGTGTTTTAGAGACTTTTCAATTTATTGTCTGTTACCTTAATGTATGAAATTGCACCTTTAATTTGTTTCTGTATGTGACTAAGCTATAGACAGCATGCCATATTTGGCAAAAGAATGCATACAATAACTGTAAGGTAACACTTGCATGCCAGTTATCTTGCAAAGCAGTGAGCTATTTTTAGTGTTTGTTAATATATTCTAACTCATCAAGCAAGTATGATGTCAACACATTTTAATATACTTCATCATTTTGGCTATATTTATTCAGCTCAGTTTTATTATGGGAAATGGAAACAACTGCTGTGAAATAATATAGTACAGGAAAGAGTGTTGTGGTTATGACTCTGGTTCCAGGATAGGAAGCAGTTTTCTAAACCATTTCTCGTTTTGACTTCTGCTGTTTCACATGTAGAAACTGATGCATTTTTCCTCTAGTGTTTTTTTCCTAATCTTGTTCCTTGTTTGAGGCGGAGGAGGACCCCTAATTTATATTTTGGTAGCCAAAAATGCACATCTTGATTCAGGGAAAATGTGGATTGGTGTTTAAAAAAAATTAAGTAATCAAGTTTATGAAGAAGTTCTCTGAAATAGTAAAATGAAAAGATGCAAAGATCTGAAAAGGGAAAGTTTTAAAGATACAGGCATGGGTGCTTTTGCTTTCTGATTGTTGTCTGCATTCTGCCATNTTCCACGTGTGACCAGATATGGTAAAGTTAGTTGGATACAGATATTGCTCAGCTTAGCTCTCTGGATTGGCTGCTAATATAAACGACATGGGTGAGGCTTTTAGGATATACTTTTCTTAATACTATAAAAATAATGTATTACTTGGTTTAGTAATTATTACAGTTTTAATGGCAATCTTGTGAGCTTGATTCTGTATGGTAGATGTAAAATGCTTTGTGTTGTAACATCCTTAGATATTAGTTAAAAACCTTATTCCTAAAAACAGGGAAATACACTTTTTGTTTTAGCAAAGAGCCACCCTCAAACTTAAAGTTTTTAACTATTCCAGTTATGAGCTTTGAAGTCTGCTAAAGTCATGTGAGATATGTTTTGAATAGCTTCCAGGTACCCTGACACACTTTAAGTGTATGGATGCATGCTTTCGCCTTCTCCCTCCCCAGTTACATCAGTTACATTAAGACAGAAAGAGCGTGCTTTCCCCCTTCTCTATCTCTCGTGTGATTTCAGTTACATTAAAATAGGAAGAGTCTGGCTCTTGATCAGCTGCTTTGTTTGTACTTGCTGCCTTCTGTTTCATGTACAAGTGGATGTTATTCTGGCACAGAGAAAACAAAAAGTTTTCATGTTAGATGAAGAAAACTTTTTTTGTATTAACCTCTCCGTGTTTTGTCATCTTGCTAATTTCCCACTGTAAGTGCACAGATCGTCTTCAGTTTCGTCTTAACTTCTTTCATTTTGGGGAAGTTTTGTTCTATTTGTTCTCTTGTTACTTGAAAAAACAATGCATACAAGCTTTCTCACTAGTCCTTTGTTTTTGCATGTTTTCATATACTAACCCTATTGGTATAACACACTTGATTTATTTATCACGGTGCGTCTTTCTTCCTGTGTCCTGCTACTTTTTTATTGCATCTACAGTATTTGTATGTAAAGAAATTATGTGTTCACCATGCTTTTCTGTGTATATAGTAGAAGCAAGGTCTGTATATTGGGATTGTTGTAACGATGCCTTTTTATATGTATATTTCTCCCTGGAACTTGAGACTCAGAGGAAACTCTATTGTAATGTGCGGATGGGCAGTCATGCTGTCGAACCAAGGCTCTGCGTAGTCAGCCAAGAAAGACTTCATTATGTATAACCTCACTTTGTATATTGGTGACATGGTTCCTCACTGGCAAACTTACTGGATTTGCCCACACCAGGGGTGGTGTACCTTTTTTAATGGACCCATCAGAAATAAACTGGAATGGTTATGAAAAAAGAAAGTTAGAGCCTCACAAAGTGTTCAGACTCTGAGTCAGGGCGACTGCTGTGTGGGAAAAGGATACAGTAGTGTAATTGGGTGCCCTTACCTTTTAAAAATGTCTGTTCCCCATTAAAAATCTGAAACTGGTAAAAAAACCAACCCAAAAACAAACAAACAAAGCAACAACTGTGTGTGGCTTCACTAAGCTGCATGTAATAATGTGGTGGTTGTGTATGAACAGATATTTCATGAAGGTATTTTTTTGTGGAAAGGACATAGACTGCCTTCTTAATAGAATTTGAACTGCTAATTCTTTCTGTTGCTCTGGTTCCTTACTGGTTCATGCAGCACTTATTTTTAACAGTACAGTATGTACAAGACTTGTTACTATTATTTTATTTGTCCAAAATACTGAAGCATGGTTTTATTCTTAACTGCAGTTTCTTTCTGAGTTGTTACAGTATCCACATTGTTCTAGTTTTCTTATTTGTTGCCTGTTTGAATCAGCTTTTGCACAGAGTTCCAACTGGCAAGAATACAGCTTTAACAAAAGTTCAAGCTGTGCATGAGACGGTTGCATCCCCTATTAGATGCTAGGCTAGATTAATGACTTGAGTGATGCTGAATCAGTTTTAGCCCAGACTTACAAAGAAATAAGCAACCACCAGGTTTTTAAGTGTTTCTTCGACTATGTTGTTTGCTATTGACATTTAGCAGTAGTTAAATAAATAGATCTATAGAAGAAATTATTATTAAGAGACTGAATAAAGCATTTACTGATTGGAGTCAATTTTCCTTGTCTCTTACAGAAAATCAAGCGAAAGTCAAAGAATCTGATTTGTCGGACACGCTTAGTCCAAGCAAGGACAAAAGTAGCGACGACACTACAGGTAAGCATTTAACTGAGGTTTCTGTAACATCTAATTAGCTTGCATGAAATCCCTTAATCATGAGCGTTTTCTAAAAGAATGAAGGTGTGTATTATGCGGAGCCAGATACAAGCTTTGAGCAGTACTGTCTGTTTTGAGACTTCACGATTAACCGTTGTAAAGCGAGAAGAATGTAAAAGCTTCTCTTTGCTTAAAGAATGCATGTATGAAAACTGTCTGCAGTCTGCCTGCTCTCTGAATGGTGTGGGGTTTTTTTTTAGATGCCCAAATGGATGATCAAGATCTAAATGAACCTATTGCTAAAGTAGCTCTTCTAAAAGGTAAATGAGTTTATTTTTGTAACTTTAGATGCGTGATTTGTATATATATCCTTTTATCTACTTTTTTTTATCAAATGTACATGGAAGTAGAGTGCTGAAATTCAAATGTTTTAACCGTGGTAGTAGAGAAGAGTTGCATTTAAATATCAATAATGATTCTTTGGGTGATGTAATACAAAAGCATACTTATTAGTGTTAGTATAGCAATAATTTGCACTTAAAGCTTGTTTCTGCACCAGTTATATCAAATAGAATTGAGAAATAGTTTCAGCATGCACTTAAGTTAGGGAAAATAGCTGTGGAGAGGAGGGATTCTGACATGTTCTAAGCATTGCCAAATTTTACTTTTATAGTTTCCATCACTGTCAGAAATGCTTCTGTTAGTTTGCATCTGATGGATTAAAAAGAAAATCTAAGATCTTGTTTTCGTTAACACATTCAGGATTTGAATTTCCTGTTGTAACTTTATTTAGAATGATTGCTGAGCCTTAGCTTTGAGATTCATAGCTGTAAACTAATTTTTTTTACTGCTCTTTGCACCGAAGACATGTACTTAACATATTTACATACTCAGGAGCTGAAAAATTCCATGGGATATTAATTAGTTGTTACATTTAGCATAATGAAAGTAATTTAATTCTTTATGTGCAATTAAACATTTGGTAAGATCTATAAACATGCTTATGTTGGGATCACAAGTGAAAAGGATGTCACAGTTCTTCATGGTTCAGAAAGACAGGAAACGGTAATGGAATTTAGGAGACCTGTAAAAGAGCTTTTGTCTGTAATTGCTTACTCTTCTCTAATTTTCTGACAGAAGGACTTCCTTTTTGTGTGTATTATCTAAGTTTCCAAACAGTGAGACTAAATTGAGTTTGATATTTTTCAGTGGATATCAGTTCAGCAAATCGGTTTAAAAAGGAGTGTTTGAGATACTGAGCATGCGCCATTTGGGTTTTGCTGTAATATCTGCAACTAATAACAAGTATATTCAGTGACTTTCTGTGTTAGAAGGTAGATTCTGGTAATGTTGTTTGTGGTGATTATGATAGTCTTACTAAGTATCAGAACTTTCAGTCCAGAATGGTATATACATTAAGGAATTTTGCTTGGAAGCATTGTCACATGCACAGAATTCACAGCCAGAACACCACTTTGTATGTAAACAGTACAGTGCAGAAACTGAATTCAGCCAGCTCAGGTCAAAATTACTTTAATTCTAATTCTTATAGTTTTAAGATAGCCAAGTGCAGAGTACCCCTAACTGGCTGGATTTCTTGGTTATCTTCTGCAGACACTTTAGAAGTAGTCCATGGACCCCCTCAGGCTGAAAGCCACTGGTTCTTGTAGTTTCCTTATATGCGAGTGAAGTATTGCTAAGTTCTGTCAGAAAGGTTCGTTTAACAGCCAAAGACCAAGATAAGGCTGCTGTGAGCATGCTGCTTACTGGATTAGAACAGTCTCATGTTATGGCAAGGGTCAGGTGTAGTTACACTTTCCCTGTCTAGGGTGTATTAAACTGGCAAGGAGGGTTAATTGAACTCTTAAAGGACTAAAATCAAGATTTAAACCATAATCATTACTGAAATTTTAAGTGAATAAGTAAAAAACACTCGAACCTATTTGCATAGCCCACTTTGCTATTGAATTGCATATTATAATTAACCAAAATAATTGGAATAACTTTTTCTTTTGAGGCTATTTATGGGCATTCCTATTTTGCTCTCATGAAATCCTTAAAATAGCCATACAATGAATCATTTGCCCTCCGTAATATTTGTGAAGAGGCTGTAAACCCGCAGTTTTGTTTTAGGTTTTGTCAGAGAGCTGCTTCATATGCCTGACTTTGTCCTAAAAAGGTTCTTACTTGCCACAGGAAGACTTTCAAGTGGATTTATTATGCAGTAGTGTAATTAGCAAGAGTGAGAACATTTCTGATCTGGCAGCTGTTTGGAATGTGGAAATGGCTGCTGGAAGAGGCAGTCTTCCTTTTTTGTTTAACTGTTGGCATTTAGAAAACGAAGTAATGGAACAAGAAAATGATGGGACGTTCAATTGCTGTGTTTTCCATCAACAAACTTTGAGTGCATTCAGCATTTGTTTCAAGTTTCTACAAGTCAGAATCTGGCAAAAGGGGAGGGGGAAAAGCTGTCACAGATTAGTAGAACTGCTCCCCCCTCCCCGGAAGGTAAACGACTTTATTAGCCATTAATAACAGTTCCCTGGACACTTTTATTCAGACAGGCTGTTTGTGACTACTTATTGCGAAGCTAAAAACACGTAAATGTTAAACATATGGAAAGAAGCAATAAATGTCATAATCTTGTTCCTGTCAGCTTCCTTATATTTTCATAGTAACTACAAGACTCATCTGTGGCATCATAATCAAAAGAGTTTTCAGTTGAGGGTGTGCTGGAGTGGTAGTTTTACATAAGAAATTTCGAAAATCAGCAATGGTCTGTTGATTCAGAAAGTTTGGTAGTTTTACCCCCGAACTGACGCATGGATTAGACTCCTTTTCTTGGGCCAGATTGAAGGAGAAGAAATTGTCATGTGCTTTGGGAATGATTTGTACAGATCACACTTTTTTTTCTGACAATTTAAAATCTACCAGTAGTTGATGTTAAGGGAAACCTCATTGCAATGGGACCAAAGTAGTGTTAATTAAGAATGTTTCTTGTAACGTGGCAACCAATCTGATCACAGATTAAAATTTTCCATGAGATAGAATAAATGAATGAGGGTTTTCAAACTGTGGTGTTTGACTTTTTGGGTTGGGGTTTCTTTTTTTGGACTTTGTTGTAATTAATGATAGAACTCCTTAGACGTCTCTGAGAACAGTTAGTCCAATGCTGAATACTTCTGGAAATGGCTCAAATACTTTTTTTTAATTGCAGTCTTCTACGTGGGTTCTCAAACCAGGTTTTTGTAATGTGAATTTGCTTCTTGAGGGAACTAATTTAATAACTGATGATAATTAGTGGTTTTATTATTTATAAATAGAGCAATTCTACTTATTAAGGAATTTTTTTCAGAACTAGAGATAGCACAGAAATGATGTTTGATTTGAACTAAAAGACATTAAAGACATTTTCAGTTTGGGTAGCCTGAAAAGCTGGTTTTTTTCTTGTGTGTATATTTCTTGACTTTTGATTTAGAAGCATGTCAGGCATGTGGAAATTTCCCTATTGCCTTTGAGTAGGAAAGCATTTTTACCTTGACAGAGATCGTACGTTTGGTAAACTGATTATGTTGTCCCATGACTTGAGTTCCTCATCTCCTTTGAAGCAGTGTTATCTTTTATGATGTGTGCTTTCATTGATTGGAAAATACTGTCCACCAGAGAGGTTGAGAGGTCATTTAGGGTGTCTGTTGTTGGATTTGGGTCACTGCTTGTTTATCAGGCATGATTGGAGCATAATTTGTCAACTTCCTCATCCATTTCTTCTAAACAGTCTTATTAAGGAGGGTTGAAAGTCTAATTGCCCCAAGAACAAAACATGTTCAGCAAAGTGAAACTTGGATTTGAAAATGTAATAAACTATTAAAGAAAGTATTTGGACTAAATATGTAGTCCTCTTTGTTCTTTCTGCTCTCATGATTTTGTTCTGAAGAAGTCTAAAACCACATGTATGCCCTCAGCTGTACTCGATCCCACCAATTCATTACTGTGAGACTAGGAAAGACATAGCCTCTTTGCTTAGAGGGATACAGTATGAATACTTTAGCATGATTTGATAAACAATTATTTTAATGAAGAAAACAGCAAAAGTATATTTTTATAGTTACTTTATTGGAGATATACAGTCAAATATGAATGTGAAAAGTATAATGACTAACTGGACTATAGTTTGCATTTATTTTTGTCTTACTAGTGAAAGGTCCAGACAACCAAAGTAATTTATCTTTGGGGGTTTATATTCTAAGCAGTGTGCCTTTATCATAAATCTATATGGTCTATAGTGGTACACGTTTATTAACCACTTAGCTGTATAAGACGTCTGCCTTTTTCTTCTCCCTCTCCCATGATGTACAGCTGGACATTTTTCACCAATTTCCCTCCTTTACCTTTCTCATCTAACAGGCTTTATATAAAGTTTTAGCCCTCTACCTATAGAGTTTATTAGTGCTGTTTGTGCCTACTGGAAGATCTGTTTCCACACAGAAACTACTTAAGCAAAATTTAGTGAATGATAGTTTCCTGGATCCATTTCCTGGCATTCCAGATGCCTGCAGGCTAGAGTGTTGTCTTCCTCTTTGTTACTGCATCTGGTTTCTCAAGTGTGCCCATTAGAGGATGCTGCTATTGGTTACAAATACTTATTTTTCCTCTATTAAATTCCCCCAAGACTTCAGCTTTAAAAGTGCTTAATTTGTCTGCAACTGCAATTCATCCCTTGTAAGCCCAAGAGGTATTTAATATGCATTTTAGTTAATATAAAACTTGTGGGGAAGAGCAATTTTTTTTGTTTAGAATTTAAATCACATGCATAGATAATCTGTGTTAAAGATATACCTTATTAGGTATATTTAGGGCAAAATTTAGCTTAGTATTCACTAGGCCACTGAATGAAATAAGGAGGGCGGACTTTTCTTAGTTTTGTTTTAGAACATTTCCCTCAATTTTTCCTTTCCTTGTAGTCATGGTGCACAGCAGGAGAGGGGGAAGCCAAGCCTTGCACGGTAGCAAGCCGATTGGCAGTTGCAAACCAGTTAATAGCAATGCTTTGTGTAATCTCTTGCAGCTGCCTGGCATTGCCCAGCCAGTACAAGGCTGGGGCTGGACGCGGGCTGGTGTGCTGCCTGCCAGGGCTGGTACGTGCTGCTAGGAGCAGGGCTGTGGGAGGGTGGGCTTGGGAGGCAGGGGTCACAGGATCCTTGCTGATCAGTGTGTCCTAGGGGAGATGGTTAGAGTAGCTCCCTTCATAAACACAGGCAAGGATTGTCTTGTGCTTATTGTTCCTTCCTTTTTGTCAATCCAGGAATCATTGCCAAATCTATACAGTGTTTTTAAAAATTCTCTTAATTCTTATTTGTTGTTTTTTCTTTTATACTGCATGTTATATATAATGAGTGTTTTAAAGTTTGCATATGTTTTCCTCCTTGTAAAAGTATATTAATATTTTGCTAATATTTACCTAATCCAATTTTGAGTTTACTTTAACTAACTTCAGATTATTTGAATAAAAAGTCACCAGTCATCACATGGCAGTGCAAATTAAACTGTTGTACAAATTTATGATTTAAAGAAAATGTTTTTTTGTCAGATGAATTGCAGGGTGCACAATCAGAGACTGAGGCTAAGCAAGAAATTCAGCAACTACACAAGGAGCTGATTGAAGCCCAAGAGCTAGCTAGAACAAGTAAACAAAAATGCTTTGAACTTCAAGGTGAGACCCAGATCAACTTGGTTGTGTAGGGTATCCATTAAAATTCTATTTGTTAGGTAGTCTTAAAAGGGAGTCCAATTTGCTGACTGTTAGATAAATTTGTTTCTTAGCATTCATATCTCCTGCACAGAATGTCAGAAACTTTTTCTTTTTTTTTCTAAATTCTGTATACAATCCGACTGAGCTCTGACTTTTTGGTTCAAGATAAATGAACATCTTTTCACAGTATTGAATACATACTTGAACGCCATATATTTCATCCTTATAAAATCTATTAATCTACAGATACTGATTAATCTGTAAATTAATTTCAGTCAGATAATGCACATAATTTAATCTATTCAGTGGTAGTTCATTTTTATAACATCCGATCAGATATGTAGCTGTATCATTATCCTGAGCAAAACTCTGGGTTATTTTTGACAAGAAACAGTATAGTCCAGTTTAATTGCATGTTGTTCAGTGTTCTGTGTGGGGTGTATTTATAGCTCTTTTTTTTTTCCTGCCACACCAGTTTGCATTTGGCACCCGTGGAGCTTTTGATCAGGCAACAGATGGTGTTAATTTCAAATTAATTATAATACTACCATGATAATGGAATGATGTCTTAATGTTAGCTTTTTATTAAACTACTTACACAGTTACTAGCTTTAACTTACTGAAATAATGTGATTATTTTAATCCTTTCAGTTGAGGGGAAGTTGTGACTAAAATTAACTACAGAGCTGAAATACTTCTTACTAACAGACTTTTGGGCACATTTTCACTTTCATTTATAGCGCTATTGGAAGAAGAGAGAAAAGCATATCGAGTACAAGTTGAGGAATCTAACAAGCAAATAAATGTTCTACAAGGTAGGAATTTTTTTTTCACCCCACCTTTTTAGTGAACATACCTAGCTTTAGCTGTTTCTATGGCATCATAAGCACTAATAAAGTAAAATGTTAATTCGGTGTATGTTTTAAATCTGATTTCTTTCACCATATCTTTGAATTATTCTGAAATGTTTCTTATCAATTCCTGTGTTTGTCATCGTAACTTAGAAAATGCAAAAGACTTATCTGTAACAGATGCCTCTGCTCCTTTCTCTCTCTTCAGTCTTTCTCAGCTTTGAATGATACAGGGATTCTTACTGTGACAGTTTTATCTTCAGAGGACTTGGAAAGTTTAGTCTTTTTTGTGCTACTCAGTCTCTTTGCTTCATTGGCAGAATCCTCTTACATAAATGTTTAACACTCCAGATCTGCATCCAACCTCAGAGCATGCAGTAGAATTTCTGCAACAGAGACACTGTCTGTGCTTTTTGAAAAAACAGTATAACCAATCCTGCTCTTCTCAGCCCAAAATAATTACAGCAAAACAGAATCCCATGATTTATGTAACTTGTGTCCTGTATTCTGTATCGCATTAGCTTGTCAGCCTGTGCATGTGACTGAGTGTATTGGTCAAGAGGCTGTCTAGCCTTAAAATCAGTACATTATAACTCCTCCTTAGAGCAAGTGTTAGTTTGAGCATCTACTCAGTCATTGATTGTTATGAAACTTGTAGGAGCTTCATCCTTGGTATCTTTGTCGGCATATCATTTGGTTTGGACCTGAAAATGATTGGAAGGCAGATGAGCAGACAGGCAGATGGACTGCCAATCCTCACTTCTTAGGAAATCAGCATAGCTTTAACAAATTATTTTATGGGCAGTAGTTTGTTGTGCAATGTGGTACTTGTCAAGTACCCAGTTACACTGAGAAATTTTTATAATAGCACTGTTTTATATGAATGTCAGCAAAGAATATTATGCTTTGTGTCATTGTGCCTGTAACAAAGAGGAGCTTACGTAATAGTCAGCTTCAGAACAAGAAGTGCAATTTAATTTTGAATCTTGTCCTGCTGATAGTGAAAATTCTCCAAGTAAAAAATACTGTGGCAAAAGTTACAAATTTGGATTTGATAGTTATTTCTATGCAGAAAAAAATTTTTTTTTCCTTTCAATAAAAGAGAATCAAAGTAAAGCTTGGCAGAGCCAAACTTAACTGCAAGATGCCTCTTGTCAGTTCAGTACATTTTTGTCTCCTGAAACCTTCTAAAGTGAAGTCTTGCTTATGTTTCCTCTTCTCTCTCCATGGTAGTTCAAAACGTTCTGATGTTTGTTGTATGCTTGCTGCTTCCCAAACTTTTAGGGTGTGACATGTCTGATGAATTTGGAAAAGTTGTGAGGATTCTCTCTTGGCAAACTGTACAAACTGTAGCGGAGGAAAAAAAAATCCTGCCAGCTTCATGCAGTAACATTTCTTAAAGTATTTTCATGGAATGAATGTTTTAGGCCAGCCAGTGCTGCATGGCTTTGTATGTTTGTCATAGAGAGGAGACAGATGGTGCCACAGAGACACCTGAGACCTTGTCTGTATGTGTGAATTTCTGTAGTTGAACAGATAGGTAAAGCAAGGGAATTCAAGTAACTTGTCATTACATATTTAAAAAAAAAACCCACCGAAAGTTACACATTCTGTTTAGATGAGGTAATGACTTAATTAAATAAGAGATATAATGGACGTTTTCTTTCTAATTACTCTTTCAAATTATATCCAAAATGCTTCAGAAACCATTCCAGTATTCTTGGTAGTAATTTTTCTGTGTAAGTTATTTCTACAATCCACCAAACTTTAGAAACACTTGTATGTGTTTGGATTTTCAGTCATACCATGCTTGTTTTCACATCTGAACATTTAAATAGAGAGTCATTCATCAACAATGCAGACAGAAGGAAAAAAACAAATTTATTTGAAATACTGTCATTAATGAAATGGAAGGAAGCAGGAATTTAGCTTGGCTTGATAAAGAAAACAGTATCAGGAAGATACGGTTTGAAAAATCACTTCTTTGCTCATTAATGGGCACCTGCTCTGTTAGCAAGTCATAATTCTTAGTGTTTTAGAAACCTGTGGTTTCCTAGCATATTGATGTGGTAGTTTTAAGGCTTCTAATGCAAGGGTACATGGAAAGGCAGTTGTTAATGTGTAATGTGTTGTATTACTGTTGCGTTAGTCTCATCTACAACTTTGTTTGCTATTCTTTTAGGGTAATGCTGTAGAAACTATTTCCAAACAAATGAGGTGATAGTAAGCCTCATGTTGCTCTGATATATTTAAAAATCCATCATGCTGCAAATGTCTTTGTTATGGAACAGATAGACTGTTTCATCTTCAACAGAATTGCTGTGAAGTCTAACTTACATTATAATAGATAAGAGGTATTCTAAACAAAATGTAACTATTATGTTCTCATACTGTCTTTTTCCTCCAGAGTGCAGAATTGGGTAATTCATAGATTCTTTAGTTTTTCTAATGAGCCAAACGTCTTGCTGGAGCTGTTTAGGGGCGGAGGTGTGGGGGGGAATTGAATTTTTTTCTTCACTGTACATCAACTAACAGCAAAGTTTATAGATTGTACCTGTATATGAATTCTTCCTGTATTACAGTATATGCAGCTACTGAAAAACATCCAGTGTAGTTGTCATGAAAGTGTGAGTCTCTCTTGAGTAGTTTTTATGCTGTATCAGTTTACAGCACAACTTGCCCACATTCTCCGTGTCATCTTCTTTAATGGATTGAGAGAACAAAAGTAAATACAAGGAATCTATGATGGTACTCAGCCTTGGTTATCTTCCCCGTGCTTTCCACTGTCCTTTTTTGCCCTTTGCTTCTGAAACATACAGCTTTATATGTGTAATTGTGACCCTCTACAGTATCTTATATTAGGTTTTCGAGTGATGTAAAGAACCTTGCACTTTTCTTCTCAGAGCAATTCTTCATTAATTTAGTAATTGCTTTTTCCCATGTTAAAAACCAGTTCAATACTTGTGAACTCTGGTATGTGTTCTTTTGCTTTTTAAGCAAAACAGAAACACCGAACAAATGAAACACTTTGCTTTCATCAGTCAGGATTTTAACTATAATTTTGTTCTTGTTTCTTTCCTGCTTCCTGTTGTATTGTACTTTTTTCCCCCAACTGTTTGCAGTGTATTCTATTTGTATGTGTGTTTATGAAAAATAGTTGTGCTCAGAGATGTGTTTAGTAATGAAAGTTTTGAATGGGAATAATTTGTAAGGTCTGCTTATGCAGAAATGTAAAATAACCTTGCATGTATGTGACTGCTGCGCATTACAGTAAATGCTAAAGGACGAGTTACAGTTTAGTATATTTAGTGCAGCTGTCACTTTCAATTCAAAATTAATCTTGAGCTTTGAAAAATGCTTTTTGCAAAGAAGTAATTTTTAATTCCTTTACTGCATGTTGAGACTAGAGTAGAAATTAGACTCTGTGCCTCAAATACTTGTAGTCATCCCAAGTTAGCTGCTGAACAGGCAAACATTTCCAATGTAGCTTTGCAACTGTTTGGCTTGTCGTGGAAGCTTTCTTACTTTTCCTCTTGTCCCGGAGCCCCGCAGCATCCTTGTTCTGTAATACTTGTTTTGCTTACAGTGAGGCTGGATCTAAATCTTGGTTTCAGATTTTGGGGAGTTTCCTTAGTATCACGTGCATAACACAACTCTGTCTAGAAAGATTTGTCCAACAGTAATTACTGTTTATTTCGACTCTGTAATAAATGACCCCACATACATGTCTCTTTAAGGGTACAGCATTTGACAAGATTAATATCTTTTTCAAACGCATTAGGGTTCTTTAGTCCTATTGAACATCAACAAGTTGAGAAAGGGAGTTATGATTTTTAAGTTTTCTGTAAATACAGTTTTTAAAAATATTAACATTAACATATACTTTCCAGCTCAGTTGCGAAGGTTACAAGAAGATATTGAGAATCTTCGTGAAGAAAAGGAGAATGAAATTTCAAGCACTCGAAATGAACTAGTCAGCGCTCAAAATGAGATTCTGTCACTTCAACAAGTAGCAGAAAAAACAGCATCAAAACGAGATACAGATATTTCTGCATTGCAAGATGAGCTGCAAACAGTGCGAGCAGAACTTGAACGGTGGCGGAAAGATGCCTCAGAGTTTGAAAAAGAAATTGTCAGTCTGCAAGCCAGTTTTCAGCTCAGATGTCAGCAGTGTGAGGATCAGCAGAAGGAAGAGGCTACTCGCTTAAAAGGTACTTGTTTAAGAGGATGTCACAGACCAGTGCTAACAGTAGCATCCTTCTCAATCTGATGAATGCCAGTTACTCAAATCACGATATCAGTCTGTCTCTCTGTAGTCATTTACTCTTGTCTATATATATACACGCATATGTCTGTATTTATATATATATGTATTAAGGCTAGTAGTGTTACAAAAGCTGGTTTTTATACTTCATTAAATAGTAATTGTCAGTTATGCCTGAATTTGCTAAATATTCACTAAATATCAAAAGTAGGCCAAGTATAATTCCACTTAGGAAAGGTGGAAAACTTGTACTGTTTAAGGGATTGATACTGCCATAGATTTCCAGCTCCTGTGTAATTTAAACCTGTAAATGGGTAGCTTCTGACCTTTTAATTTTTCTAGCAAACATTCACTAGAGACAAATAACTGTATGTTATGGCTTAATAAAACTGCTGATGCCATCTCATTTTTAACATGGAAATGTTAAAATAAATTTCAAATTAAAGCTTTATTCTGGACGCATGATGTAGAGGGATATAAATACATTGTGCTGAGCCAGTATAGGGCTGCTTTTAAGCTCGTTCATTTGCGTTTCACTTTACCTGTAATGCACCCATATCTCTTGAGGACTGGTTGAGGGAGACTGCTCCAGGACTATAGCTTTGTGTCTTGGAAAATCTGCTAGTAGATTTCAAAAGCTCATGCTGGAACTTTGTACATGCCAAAGAGAAACTGGCATATGCAAAATATGCTTGAAGTTCTGAATCAGTTAGTCTTTATGAAGTTGTCAGAGAAGCTTTTTTCCAGTTCACACTCCAGTCTCTGTCATTGTATTGCGAAGACGTGTGTAACATTGATTTTTATCTGTTTTACAGGGGACTGATGTATTTCAAAGGTCTTGTGTTCACCCTTTAGTTATTGCTTTAAACATTCTGGTTTTGGTATCAGAGACATAGTATCTAGTGATTCTAGTTGTTTGCCATTTTCAAGTCTGGGAAGTTGTTTTCTTCAAATACACTTTTCTGTCATTGTTTCTAAAATACTGGAGTAGACCCATAAACAGACTGTTCTCTACTCCTTTGTGCCTTAGAAAAAGCTCACGTAAAAAAACCGCCACTAGCTTGTTTAATGGCTCACAAACCTCATAATAGTAGAAGATACGGTAACGTTTTATAGGTGCTTGTGAGAGAATTCATGTGATGATTATAATCATATATTTGAGATTTATGACTGATATCAGCTTTTTCTCTGTTTATTACCTGGTGATATTTGAAGCAGTCATTAAATAATTTTACTCAATTCAATTAAATTTTATGCATTGCAGGTGAACTTGAAAAGTTGAAGGCGGAGTGGAGTGCTCTGGAAGCAGAATGTGTTACACTAAGGAAGAAAAATACTTTGCTTACATCTGAACTTCAGCGACAAGAGAAGGAGCTTTCTAGGTAAGGGCACGGTGGATTTGTCTAGGAAGGTATCACAGTAGCTGAAGAGGTGGTTTGTTGTTTTTTCTTACCAAAGTGGTACTAAATGTCTGATAGTGTTTCAGTAAATGTATTGACATTTCATTTACATCACAGTACTGGGCAGAGCACACTTTCATGCCAAATTGTCATACCAAGCTATTTTTTTCTATTTTGCAAATACGTCTGTATTACTTATCAGTGATGTTATATCATCATAAGGTAACTTGACTTATTTTGCTGCTTTAAAAAGCACTTGGAAGTGTGTATTCTGAAAGTATTTAGACTTAACAATTATCCTTCTACTTTAAAGATAATAAACGGCATAGATTTCCTGACCTAAAATATTCTCAACGTTCAGGGTTGGAAAATGATTCTCAGTATTGTGTCTCATGGAAGCCTGTCATATTATAAATAGTAACGATCGGCAGAAACAGTATTCTATGTCATGTTTGGCATAGCAGGGAAAAATACGAATGCTTTGATCACAAGCGCCATACTATCTTCTGGGAGGGATTTTAGGGCGCAAGTGTATTTGTGTATTACTGTGTTTCTTTTGCTGTTTGAGCACATTGCATTGCTAAAGGCTATGTAAATCTTCTACCTGGAAGTAACTTCCCTCTTAGCCCTTCATCTGCCATTATACACTGTTTTTCAGTTTCAGATATTGGAATTTCATTCACAAAGTAAATACGGGACAGCAACGAGCAACAATATTTGCAGAATGGAGATATACAAGACCTCTTCCTTATTTTTCTTTGTCTTGCAAAGACACAAATTAACACTACTTGGTTATTACACTGACATTTGTAATGGCTTAATTCAGAGCTTTCTGTGACTGTTACACAATTGTACTAAACGCTTGAAGAATACACTAGCTATTAGCTTATGCAACTGGAGTAAGCAAAGAAACGTGTGCTAGTAAGTGAAGCACTTCTAACAACCTTGGACAGACTTCTTGTCACAAAATTGGTTCCAAATACTTTGGAGTATACAATAAATGGTGAATAATAAAAAGTAAAATAAGAAACTGAAAATTGTGAATGATAAATTATTTAAATTATAGATTATAACTAATTATACACACTAAGCTGTGCACATATGTTTAAAAGCAAGACTATGGCCAGCATTTTGTGTCAGTGCTTTGTATAGGGAGGCAGTGATGATCTGCACTTCTGTGATTGCTCTAAGCTGATGTTTCCATATTAAATAAAAATATGTGAAGCTTTGGAGGATGAAAAGTGCATTAAAAAATCTCTTGTTTGTTTAAATTTAAAACACATGAATCAATTGGATTTTGTTTTTCAGCTCTCAAAAACAGAGTTTAGCGCTAACCAGCGATATAAGTGTTCTTGAAATGTCTCGAAAGGAACTTGAAAATCAGATGGGATCTTTGAGAGAAAAACATCAACGGGATGCAGCTAGTCTGAAAAGCCAGCTCAGTGAAGCTGAGAGTCAAGCAAAAGATGTTCAGAAAGAGGTAACAGGAAATGTTATTTCTGTTCTGAGACAATATAATGCCCGATGACTTTGATTTTTAAGCTAAAAGAAAAATACAAAATTTCTAGTAATGAACATTTTTCATACTTTTATTGCATTTATTTTTATGGTAGCTAATAATACATAAATCGGGAGTTAAATCTAAAACCAAAGATTTTGGATGAAATGACTTGCGTGTGTTTTGGGAACTTCCTAAAGTTTAGCTTTGTGCATTACCTTAGTAAATGTACTTTTGAGCTGTTCAGACAGGTAATCCTTTATTCAGAGTCTTCCTGAACATTGTGGTATAGAGTGTCATTAGCTGTTATGACTCAAAATTAATTCTTTTTAGTCATGATCTTCATGATTACTCTTTTATTTGACAATGGGACTACACATTCTTTACAAAGGGTTTCTTTTATCTTACTGGATCAGTAAGCTGCTGAAGATGATTAGCAAGTGCATAAGGAAAAGCTAGCATTTTGAGCATGTATTTCACCTGCCTGGCTTCTAAAGATTATGTCTGAAGGAAGGCCATAGCCTCCAACAATTACTTGCTTTCTCTTGTGAGCATTTTGAGTGAAGTTTTCCCAAGTCGCTGCTCTTAGTTTCTTTTGCAGTCCTTTTGCTTTGTCATTAGTTCATCAGTGTCACATTCCTTACCATTTTCAGAATTTGAAAAACCCAATCTTGTTATAACATATGTAGTTTTGTAGTCTGATGTGTTTGTGAAGATGCCTAATCTTTTGAATTTATGGTAAATGCCAGAACTGAAAGTTGTTGGTTCTGTCCTTACTGATCCCTGTCATGAGGAGTACTAGAAAGCTTGTGATCTATAGAAAAAATGGAGTGCAGGTTTGAAAAAGGTGAAGCTGCCCAAGATGTAGGAACATGATACACATTCACCCAATGTTCTTTGTACTTGATCCACACTGAGGATTATGGCATGGGGGTAATAAGGCATAGTATTTTTTTAATGCCTTTCTTATTCCTACATTTGAGTTTGGTGTGTGGGAAGAGGGTTTGATTTACTTCGTACAGGATGTTGATTTTTGCAGCTGTTTGATCGGTGTAGGTACTTAAACTACAGCCTAGATGTAAGACCACTATTTAAATGTGAAGAATTTCATGTTCTCTGTCTTCATAGTTTTTACAGTCCTTTCCGATATGATAATGAGTAATTGTTTGGTAGGAGAGGTGAATTAAGGCCTTGCATTTACTTCATATTTCCTTGTCTTTAATAATCCTAGCCCTTCAAAGTCAAGGGCAAAATCTTCATTTAGGAAAAAAAAGTTCTAAACTAAGGTTTTTCTACCCTGCTTTTATGAAAACAGAGTGTACTGATCCAAGGCGAGTTACTCTAGGCAGATGACAGGAAAGGAAGCTGTGCGCTAAGCAAATGTAAGCATATGTTGGGTGTCCAGGGGTCTGCAGATTGTCTTCTCTTTGTTTTTAGTATGAAAGAACACGGAATGTGCTGTTGGAGCTGAAGGCGAAGTATGAGATGGCTGAACAAGAAAATCAGTCACTCACAGAAGAACTCAAACAATGTAAAGAAAACCTGAAGCTGCTACAAGAAAAAGGAAACAACGTAAGTCTATACACAATATGTGGGGAAGTCAACTGGCAATTCTGTTGATTGAAGGAGTATGTAATTGTCAAATAGAAAAGGACAAACTTAAAAAAAAAAGGGGGGGGGCTGGTTACCATATTATATGCAAAATTCTATTCTGGTACTACCTGTGAAAATTTACATCATTCCACTGCTACAGTTCTGCATGCAAGTTAAATTTACAGTTGTCTGACAGTTTTAAATATAGCCTTAGGTATCTACTCTCCTGAAAACATCTGGCTTACATACCAGTGAACCAGAACAAAGGAAAACTATTTAATTTCCAAGAATGATACATGGGTAAAAGATGAGAAACCTGGATCCAAATGAATTAAGCAACCTTTTTCAAGACACTTTTATTTTATTAGTGTTTATTACAGTGGATGTTCCCTCCTTACTCTTGCTCATGCTTCTCAACAGTGGTTATCCCTGCTCAGCTCATGCTTTAAACAGTGCAGTTGAACTGTCCTGTCTATTCACTAATGAAAATAGTCTCTTCTGATGCAATTCATTTGAGAGGTTGTACCATTAGAACTGAGTTTACAGCTAGGGACAATTTTTTTTTTATATACTGAGACTTCTGAAATCCTCTAGATGTTAAGGGTGTGGCAGACACATTGTGAGGTGATCATAGCCTTGTTTCAGGTACCTTACTACACTGGGACGGCTGGTTTATTGTCTTCATGTACTGCCTCTATGATCAGTGCAAGGTGAACAACCCCTGTAGTGGCCAGTCCAAAACAGGAGGATAAAGGATGCTCTGTAATAGCCTTTTAGAAAATTCTGACTGTGAAGAAAGTTTTACAGGTACCATCCTCTGAAATCAGCTGACTGCGAGATGCCCAAAGTTGGATGAACCCTCCTGCCATAGCCAGTTACTGAAAGTAAACCTCTAGGGTATAGAGCTGTCAAAGATGTAAAGATTTCAAAGCCCTTGTCGCTTTTTTCAGCCATATTTTCAGGAATGTGATGTTGTTATTCTCATTAAACTTACTTCCTGTTTAGAATTATTCTGCAGTGCTCGGGTAATACTGGGTTACTAAAATAGGCAGAAGTCAAAAACAACCAACCGAGAAAACTCCCATGTTAGTAGAAGAGATCACACTGAATAAATAATTGTGAATGTGGGACTTTTCTGCTCTGTTGAAGACATTAACCTTACGATTAAAATGGTCAGTGGAAAAAGGGGGATAGTAGAGGGAAGAAATACTGTGAAGGGAATTGGAGCACGTGATCAAAGTGGAAAAGCTTGCAAGGTAAGGAAAATTTTAGGAAGAATTTGAGGTGAGTATTTAAATGAAATCAGGAACCACAGGAGCTGCCGAAATCTGCTTCCAGAGGAGGAGTTAGTTATGACAGGTGAAACCTGGAGGTCAGGGTATGATGAAGAGCATCCAACCATATAAGGACTTACAGGACAAGTGTGCTGTTCAAGCAAGCATTACTCACAGTCAGTAATGTAAAACATATGTCTTGCAAAGACACAAATTAACACTACTTGGTTATTACACTGACATTTGTAATGGCTTAATTCAGAGCTTTCTGTGACTGTTACACAATTGTACTAAACGCTTGAAGAATACACTAGCTATTAGCTTATGCAACTGGAGTAAGCAAAGAAACGTGTGCTAGTAAGTGAAGCACTTCTAACAACCTTGGACAGACTTCTTGTCACAAAATTGGTTCCAAATACTTTGGAGTATACAATAAATGGTGAATAATAAAAAGTAAAATAAGAAACTGAAAATTGTGAATGATAAATTATTTAAATTATAGATTATAACTAATTATACACACTAAGCTGTGCACATATGTTTAAAAGCAAGACTATGGCCAGCATTTTGTGTCAGTGCTTTGTATAGGGAGGCAGTGATGATCTGCACTTCTGTGATTGCTCTAAGCTGATGTTTCCATATTAAATAAAAATATGTGAAGCTTTGGAGGATGAAAAGTNTACTGGGCTGAGTTCCAAGGTCAAATTTTTCAAGTACTGTTGTCCCCTTATGCTGGAATCATTATCTGCTACTTCATTTCTGAGGACAGTGTCCCATGGAAAGTGACTTTCCACTGTGGGATTTGTTCCTTTTTGCAGCCCGTCTGTATCTGAGTTTGCATAGCTTCATATTCTAATACAAGATACATGTTTTTGATGAAGCACCTAGTTAAGAGCTCCTCGACAATAAGGAGATTTGTTATAGATTGCTAAGTTTGGGCGGGGATGAGGGGAATTTAAGCATTTGGAGGCACTTTCATTTAATGTCGTAGATATTTATAATCTGTTTCATTTGCCAAGATGCCATAGCCTTGAATGCGTATAACATAAAAGATAATAATGATTTTTAAAAAAATTCCATAGAATTATTCAGTGAACTAGCAACTGTTAGAAAAGACAAGGCTTCTGTATACCATTTGGGATATCATTTGCTTAGTTATTTAAGTTATTATACTGAAGTTTTCCTTTAAAAAAAAAAGTGGTGTGTTCCGAAATGCTTAGCAGTGTGGTGTACTACTTGTGCTTGCATGCTTGTAGTCACTGTTTATTTCCTGATGCGCTTTATATGACAGATTTGTTTATGTGAGTGGTTTGAGAGCATTAGCTGCTCTGGTTGACTTAAACTTCTGGCACTTTTTGAACACTGCTGTGATTATTTCTACCAACATGCTTTCTGTGGGAAGGTGGCACTCTGATTTGTGGCACCAATGACGCAAAAATAATCCTGCATGAAAATTACTTTGATAGTTACACATAATTTCTCTATTAAATATTCGCCTTCATTAAAACAGATTTGAATTGAATGGCAGAGACTAGAATACCTTCTAATATTCCAGGTTTGAACCACATTGGAGGTTCTATGATTAAGTGACTTCTACAAATTCATAATGATGAGATTTTATTTATGAATCAAGTGTTTTAGAAAGTCTTCAAACATCATTATTTATTTGACTGAACAAAATCAAGGTGCCTTCAGTACAAAGAAGTTCTTAAGAAAATATTTAGCATGGTTTGAACTTAACCTCTGTGTGTCTGTGTGTGTGCACGAATATATAGGCTAGGATACAGAGAAAGCAGATGTCTTTGAAGGACATCTTAGAATGAAATTAGGTCCTTTTTTGCTTTTAATTCACCATATTAAGGATAGAGGCTGTCCATCCAGAATGTGAAGTAGTCTACAGTTAATCGAATGTAGCTGAGAAAATGTGTAGATGGTTCGAACGAGGCCATAAGCTGAACGAACCCTGCAGTCTTGCCAGCTGGTAGTTTGGTCCAGCTGCAACATTTGATCAATTTTCAGAGTTGTATTTGGTCACAAGGCTGATGACCTGCCAGAGACACTGGTCTTCGTGGTATCTCTAATAGAAATGTACTTCCCTGCTTTGTAGTAACTTAGTGTTGATTGTACAGTCATGTTACAATCTCATGCAAATGTCTGAAGTACTAGATTTGCCTGTGGACATAGCTGTAATTGATTCACTAATGGAGGAAAAAGATTTTTTTTTTTTTTTTTTTTTTTTTCAAAAATAAAAGAAAATTATTGGGTATTTTTCAAAATATTACTACTCATTGAAATGGAAACTCTCAATTTTTGGAATATGCACAATTTTCAAAAGAAAAGTCTTCTTGTGTCTGTGATAAACTATCTGGAATATTAATANGGAGGCTGGTGATGGAAAATGGGGAAGGGTACCTTGCAAGGAATGAAGTAGCAGCTGAAAAATTTAGTATCTGGTGTGAGTCTTTCTGCCTTAAGAAATCCAGATGGGATTTCCTGTCACTTGGAAAACCTGAAACCAACTATAAATAAGATACAGGCAAATCAGTTTAAGATTTGTATTGTTTTTAGTGCTAAATTCCAAGTTGTGACAAGAGGTTTCTTAGAACATTTTCTGCTTACTACCCTTTATTTTTAAACATCCCTGTTCATTTGAGTAGAATGGTGTACTAACTTTGTATACCAGATAAGATAATGCTGTATTGTGTTAGATGTCTTTAATACATTTCAATTAAAACCAAACTCACTGACTTATTATCCCCACTCTAAATCATCTTTACCTGATTGATTTATAGCACAAAGTGATTTTTAATATCCCTTCCCTTCTTTAGCCTTCCATATTACAACCCGTCCCAGCCGTATTCATCGGCCTAATCCTGGCTTTCCTGTATTGGTGTTACGGCCCATTGTGGTAGCGAAAGGTACAAGCACTACTGTTCAGTCAATGTATGTTTGTCCCTCTCACCTGTTTGTGCCATTTCTGTATAAAATAGTGCATGGTGAAATGCTCACAGGTGTTTCTTTACGTGAAGCAAACCCTTCATTTAATACGCCATTCTGTTGATACTGATGAGCTGAGCAATCAACTAATCATTTAACACTGTGTGATTTCTTCTAACAATGAATTTCATTCTAACTGGTTCTGAATGTGCTTCTTCTAACTCGGTCTCAGTTTGTCTTTAGCAAATGGCTACCTTTTGCGCAGTGCTGCAATGCTAGGACCTGTAAGAAAACTTAATTGCTTAATTAACTATGAAAAATGAAGAGTTTGCCTCTGAATAATAATAAAAATCAACAAGCTTTGATTCCTATTTTTGGACTAAGAAATTCCTCTCTTACTCTAAACACTTTTTAATTTTTCTCACTGTTGCTATGAAGAAGATAGAAAAAAAGACAAGATGAGAAATAGGTGATTGGTTTGTATTCTGAACTCTCAGCTTGCATTTTCTCTAACGTCTCTCAGTGTGTCCTCCTCTTAAAATGCTGTTGTTGTCATGAAGTGTTGTGACAATCCATTTGAAATTATGTTGTTAGGATCTGCTGCAATCTAACTTCATAGATCTGGATTTAAACATTCAGAAGTTAAGTTAAAGATGTCAGTACTGCATAAACCTGTGTCTAGCGATTACTTGGCACAAGCAATGTTTTAGACATCTTAAGCCCTCACATGTTTCATAGCAGATTTCTTTGAGGTGTGTACGGTAATGAAGCTGGAAATATGAACTGCCAAAAGTTCTTCTGATGAGCCTCAGTCATGAAGAGTTGTGGAGTTCCCTTCACTAGAGAAACAACGGTGTACTGTGACGCTCTAAGTCAGGACTAGCCTGCAGTAGGGCTCATGGGTAACATTTTAGTGATGCCTATCAACAGGTACTCAGGACTTTCAGGAACCACGGGGTAAACTGATTAGTATGAATTAGAACAAATATGATATTGATTTTTTTTTTTCTCTCCACACAGAAACAATGGCCTTGGATGCCTGTGATGGCAGCTTTGGTTGCTGTAACAGCCGTGGTGCTGTACCCAGGCCTAACCAGAGCTTCTCCATGAGAACTGTTGTTGAATCCATACACCGTCCTCCCTTTAGAAGCTGGCAACATTCATATACTGAGGGAAAACAGATTAATACTCTTCCTTCTTACCTCTTAATACAGCACAGCTCTGCGTGAGAACAGCAGTAGGGTCATTTGCTTTAAACTGTATAAAATGTATCTGTCTATAAAGAGGGAATAAAATTGTGATTCATCATACTGTGAGCAATATTTTTGCTTACAATTTCATGCAAGTTTTAAATCATAATGTTGGGATTCTGAATACTATAATGGTGGCCTAAAGTAGGCTTCTTGGTACCAAATTATTTATAATGGCTAGGGATGGTGGACACTTACTTTAGAATCTGATTGCCAGATTTGAAAGGAAAAACACGTTTCTGATTTGGACACTCAAACCAAGTAATCTTGCAGATACTTGGAAAACAGATGCAGTGTGCTCAGTGCCTTTCAGTATGACTTTTTTTTTTCTTTAAACAAAACCTAGTATACCATTTTACTTGCTGTTAGTCACTGAGCTGTTGGGAGCAAGGCTTAAGAAAACTTCTTGTACCACACCTTTTGAAGGAAGCATATTTTTCTTTGCTAAGGATTGCTTTATGAATCATTTTTGGTAATAAACACAATTGATGTCCAGCCTTAAAGAAATAGAGATATTGATGGTGAAGACCAGCCTAGAGTGTTTAGTGTGCGAGTGCAAGCATGTGTGTGTTCTTGAGTGAACAAAGGTGTTTCTGGGAGCAAGTACTTGGTCATTTGATGGACATAGTGCAGTGATTCAACTTACGTTAACTTTAGTTTGAATGTAATTTATTAAATTTCATATATTTAAAGAGGTGCGTTCTTAAAAAGTATGAATACCTTCTCACATACCACATGTATCAATTTATTTTTTCAGTAATTTGATACTTTCTGACTTGAGCTGGAGAAGCTCTTTAGATACGCTTTTGTTGACGTAACTTTAAGAGAACTGCTACAGTACGTCTGTGATTAGCTGAGAAAAATCTAAGATACATAAAATACTACAAAATTGGAATCATGTAACTGATGATGAATTGTCAGGTCAAGATGATTTTAATTTGGTAGTGAAATTTTGTGCATCCTCATCACATGGCTGTAAGTATGATGCAGTGGTCCCCATTACAAAGTTTATTTTCCTTATCTACTATAACTATTGCTATTTGCTGACTTTTGGTGGGAATCACTGTAGTTAGTGCTGGATTAAATGTAGACTGTCGTCTTGTTCAGCTCAACAGTTCTATCAAAAAAGTTTATTTAAACTTTAATATGCTGAAGAATGGTAAAGTACAATGTCTCTGCTAAAGGAAGCTTCAAAATAGGGAGGTAATCTTAGCAATTGAATTGGCTTTAAAAATGTTATGGCAATCGACAGATAGTTTAAATATTTAAATAGAAATTTAGCATATAATTTACTTTGTGAGATTTTAAGGGTCATTGTCCATTAATTAAAGGTTCTACCTAAAGTTACATGGGATTTGCTAATGGGAGGATTATTAGCTGGAAAAAATAGTCCGCAAGTGACTTGTAGAAAATAAATGTTGTCATTTAGTTCATTCATTTCATCCTTTTCAGTTGCAGGAAGCCACCCAACCACAGAACACTCGTATGCCAGTGGTACTTAGTACCTCTTGTATATAGGTTATTGCAAATATTGTTCTGAAATGCTTAACTTCAGAATTACATTTTTTAAAGTAAATAATTGTTTTAAATCTATTTTGTAAAGATATAAAAGTACAATAGAATTTCTGGAGTACAGATTAAACTATTTGCACTAACACACGTGATGTGCATGATTTAATAAAATAACTTTACTCTCCCTATGCATGTTTGAGTTGAATGTCATTTAAACCCAAAAGATTCATGCCAAGTTTCTTTGCGCTAGATATTGCCACAGTTACTAGGCACAATGTCTGCAGCATGTTCAGTAACAACAAAAGACTTTTTTTACCTTGTTATTTCACATTTGCACTGGTATAAGTTTTTTGTCCAGCTGATCTCTCTCCTGGCTGCGGTTTTCAGAAAGAAAGCGGGGAGGAGAGAGCGATGAAAGGCTTGGGAGCATTATTGCCACGGGAGAGGTGGGGAAAAAAGCATTCACAGTTGAAGGGTGGATTGTGCCTGCGGCAGGGCTTGAGATTGGAGGAGCAGTGGCTGCAGATAGCGGGGCAGCAGTGGAAAGCCCTTCTAGGGGACAGGAGCCTGATGCTGCCTCCTCTCTTCTTTAGCATCTTGAATTCCCTATTTGTCCCTCTTTGAGCTACTGTTTCTTTTCCAGTTGATTCTGTTCCTTCCTCCCTGCCGGTAGCATGTAGACATGGTGTGAGGAGGTGGAGTGGAGCCTGGCAGAGCAGTGCTCTCTCCTGGCTGGCAGCAGGGAAGGTGCTGAGTTCCCTGGGACCAACCTCGGGGTGGGCCCGCGCTGCCTGTAGGTGCTCCATGCTGAGCAGCGTTGCCTGTGACATGTTTGTTCTTGCATCAAAGACAAATGGAGTGTTTTCTTTAGAAGCATTTAGAATCTTTAGAGCATCAGAGAGCTGAAATTTGAGACCAAACATGGCTGTATTAAAGGAGAAAGATTTCTAATTTAATTATGTGCATGTGTGCATATTTATATTGTATACACAGGTGCATAGGACACATTGCATGGGGGTTTGTGCTTACAAGTATACCTGTGGTTCCCTAATACAGTGCCTTTCCCAGGAGGTCTTGCCAATTGCATGTTCAAAATGATCAAGAAAGAAATAAAATGCACAGTTCGCTCTTTGGTTGTGAGAATCCCTGGAGAAGGATTGTATAACTGGGAAGTTGCTGTTCTCCAGTGTTTTCATACTAAAGCAGAAGGGGAGTTATTTTGCAAGCACTCTGCACAAACCTCTCTGTTTCTTGTTGCATTTGTTTGTAGTAAATGTGTGTACTCTTTTACATTCATATTTAGGTTCTTTTAGTTGTGAGGCTTGATTAGCTAAGCCTTGGAATTACTGTAACGAGCAGCTTTGCACAGATGTGTAAGATGCTCTAAGTCTACTTATAAAATAAGTGCTTTGACCTTGCACTGAGGTTTTAGTTTTTAAAAAGGTTCCTCATACTAGAGAAATTACTTATTCAGTGTGGAAGATTTAATATAATAAAATACCTGAACACTTCTTCAGTTTTGTCCTGACTGAAGCACCTTTTCTTAAAATGCTAAAAGAATTCTACCTACACGGGCACTACAACAGCAAGCCTTTTATTTAAAAAGATAACTATACAATATATAAAAAATACAGTGTAATTTTCTTGTAGCTGAATTAAATGCATTCTTTCAGAGTCTTAGCTTGATGCTTCTTGCAGAATCTCTGGATTTTTTTGGTGCTAAATGGAGGATTGTGAGCCTGCACAATATATTGCAAAGTTTTCAAATAAAACAGTCTTAGTGAGACTTAGTATCAAATGACTCCTGCCTGAAGCAAAGGTAATGATCTGTGCATGTATTTTTGGGGTATATTCCTAAGTTATTTTTCTAATCAAGTCTTCTCTGACTTATGTTACCTGTTCAAATTTTCAGTGTGCTTTACGTAAGATTTTTAATGTCTCCTGCCTTAATCTGTAGGGTTTTACCACTTGCAAAGAATAATTTCTTCAGCTTTAATCTTCTCCATGACAAATCCACTGCCAGGATTCATTCCACCAGCAGCATCTGGGTGCATCAAAACGCCAGGTCACCACAACAGCTTTTGGGAAGCCACTGCAGTTTGCACTAGCTCTGCATCTGGGTCTGAGTGCTTTCCCCCTGGGGCTTTTTTTCACCTCTGGCTTTTCATCCACCATTAGTATGTCATTAGCAACTGTCTCAAGATTTTGAGTCTCGATTAATCTAGCAGTTGGTCATATGAAAGAATTAGAAGCCATATTCTGTTCCTCTGTCTCTCAGGCATATACCTGTGGATCTGAAGGGTGATTGCTTCTTGCAAACAGCTGCATTAAATTCCTCAGATCCAGCTCATTTACTCATCCCAGTCCCTTCTTGCATGTGCTTCTGGATACAGAATTCTTTTGTTTCTCCTTTTGGTGGGGAATTGGGCTGCAGTTTGGCTCTCCCAGTTCTTCCTGCCTTCCTGGGTTTTTAGTTTGTGCCAACTCATCAGTGAGCAAAGGTTTGCCTGCAGAGCCAGGGTCTTCTGCTTGGAGGTGGACTTGTACCTGCTAACAGTGGGTGCTAACAGTATCGGACTAAAGGCTCCCCGAAGTAGAAGGCAAATTAGCAACTGGAACAGAGGTTTCAGTGGTAGGGGCCATCAGAGGCTCACTTTTCTATTTGTTGGTAAAGGTAGAGGGAACTCATATCTTGATCACTTCTCTGGCTATCACCATCATAAAACTTTGTCGACTGATTTCAGCGTCAGAAGCATAATGTCAAGAACTTAAACATGTATTTTAGAAAAAAAGAAGTCTTGCTTTAAGAACTTCAGAAAAAAAGTCAATCACCTCTGTAGGTAAGTTACTTGAGCAACTACTGTCCTCTCAAAAAAACCCAAAACCCAAGCCTGTGTTTGAGTTCATCTTGCTTTGGCTCCCAACCTTCGGATTTCAGTAGATCTCTCTTGGAGGATGTTCTACTACTGCAGATGTTCTGATCCAGGGATTTGATAGACCATGATCAAAATACCTTCCAGTCTTACTTTAGATGAATGGATTGAATTTCTTAATTTTTTTGTCATCCCTCTAGGTTTTTTTGTCAGCTTTTTAAACTATTTCTAATTTCCAATTTTTTTTTTTTGAAGAGTAGATGCCAGATCAGAACACGTCCTTAAAGTAAGGACCTTACTAACAGGATATAAATAGATAATAAGCTTTATATCCTACTCTGCTGTTCTTATTTGTCTGTCTGCCACAGAAACCTTTTGGGGATTCACCGACTTCTAGCATTTGGATTTTAATCTTTTGAATCAAATCTGTGCATTCCTTGCAAGGCCCCAGCCCAGTGGTATCTGACTTTGCCATACTGTTTGATAAAAACCACTGTAGGCAAGCAGTCCAAGGCAGCAACCTGTTCCCATTACTGTTCAGTACTTCATCAATGGGGTTTTTTTTCTCCTTCAGGTTTTAGCAGGGATGACTACTGAAGCTTTTCTAGGTTATTGATCATACACTTTTGAACAGTAGTGAGAGAAAACCGGATGCCCACAGAACAGAGGGGAAAACATTCATAGAATAATTCCTTCACTTAGTTTTTGCAAACTGTTAGGTGATTTTTAATCTGGATTATTAGTTACGGTGATAGTCGCTTATTGGAATGTGAAATGATTTACGGAAGTCTTGGTTGAATAGCACCAATACTTACTTGCATTTTTTAAAACATATAAGGTGAAATTTTATTTTAAAATCCTTTGACAAGCACGCATTATTCTACGTTCTTGAATTCTGTACTGATTGCTTCCCATAGATTACTCTGTGATTTGCTTAGATCTTAAGGTGAAGCAAACCCAGTCCTTTTCCCAAGATCGTACATTGTACTGTATTCCCTCAACCCCATCGCATTGTTGCCTGTTACTGCCTCTTCGCTCTGTAAGGCATTTCTAGTTCTAAATTATTCAGGTGACTACTTAAATTTTTCAGTCTACTCTGTTGGGGTCAGCATTACTCCCAGTGCTGGAAATGTAATGCCTCTAATGCACCAAGGGTGCGTGTGCATGTGTATACATTGCTGTTCTGAGACTGTGCTTGCATGCAGTAAGATCATGATTATTTGCATTTAGCAGCCATGAGAATGGAGGTGTAACTGAGATTCTCGATTAAATAATTCTCAACTATGGGAATGGAGATGTTCATATGGCAATGTAATTCTTTTGTTATGTCAGGTGATACATTGAAAATGTGGGTGTGCTTCCAAGCATGTCATCTTTTCATTGTATCTGATGAAGATGAACAAATCCAAAGCTTGGGTTAAACTAAAAGTAACTTTTTCTTACCTGATCATACTAATCAGTGATTTGAGAGAAGAGGGTTAAGCGATGAATTAATTCTCTTCAATTGGAATAAAATTTACCCAAAGCTAGCCCGTATTTGTTTCAATACCCTCTGTTAGGAAATAGGGTTTTTTTCAGAAACACCACTATGAGTGGTAAAGTACTGCCTTCAGTATGGAATGAATTTACTATTTTAATCTTTTTGTGCTATATCATTTATGAAGTTTATATTCTATTTATATTTCTTGTAAGAAATTCTTGCTCTGGAAAATACTTTTATTGGGTATGTCATCAGTTTTGATGTGACAACACTACTTGTCTTGAATAATATAGTGGTTCTTATTTTAGAATGTTCCAAATACGCAATATGTCTTTTGGGTTGAATAAATGGTAAAAATTACAAGAATAAATTTACAACACAACAGAAAGCTGATTTATATTGTACATAGTCTTTCATTCAGCCTAACGCCAAATTTCAGCACTCCACAATAGCCGAATAACTCGCTGCACTCTGTTTTATTGCAGTAGACGATGTTCCTAGTTAATGAAATAAATTAAAATACATGTTTGAATTTGAATCCTTTTACCTGCTTACTTTGTACAAATGGGATTCACCAGCCACATGACCCTTCCTTCTCTGTGTGATGGGGTGAAGCAGTGCTCCAACAGGTCTGCATGCAAACCCAGGGAGAGAAGGGCTGGAACACGGGGTATGAGAGTGTAACCTCGGTTTGTGCAAGGGTTACGTGTTTTCTAGTGATCAGACACCCTCAGAGTATCGTTCGAGGATCATCCTTTAAGAAAACCAAAAGTCCTAAAATCTTTAACCTGCGCTGTAAATCAGATGCAATTCTGGAGCTCTGCTTCAGTGCTGACTCCGGAGAAGGATGTTAACGGAGTCACTTAAGTTGTTTTCAGCGCACTTGAGCAGTTTGAGGAAGGGAAGTGTCCTCCCTGTTTGCGGTGTGGTTTGGATCCACCCCAGGGTGCAGTTTAAGCGTGGTTCTGCTCCAGGCTGTTGCAAGTCCTGGTGTGAGAGCCAAGGTTACTTGCCTCTCTTCTGTTTCTCTGTTTAAAAAGTTAAGATCGGAGTTAACATTAAAACATTCTACCAGATGCATTAGATATTTGGGGTTTCTGGAGACAAAAAAAAAAAAACCTAGAAAAAGTGTTAATATGTCTGGCTAGCTGCTCTTCATGGGATGCAGTTGGTACCAGAGATCACACCTAACATCTACCAGTAACTTCATCTCAAATTTGTCTTTCCCAGATACAGGTGTGGAGCAATTTTTCTTAGACCAAGGTGGCAAACGCTGAGTTAGTTTATTTCTGAGTAATGCTGTAGGTGAAAAGTGGTGAGCAAAATGGTTTGCCTAGTCTTAAAGATTCAATATCGATTTTACAGGCTAGGTAGGTGTGATATTAAAGGTGTGTTGTTTTTCTATTGTTTGTGTGGCAGTCACAGAGGAGTGGCAGTTTTTCTGTTGCAGAACTTGACTGTAATCCAACTGTGGCTGGGCATTGTGATAGACATTTATTGCTCTTTTTTTCGCTTCATAATTATTGTAACGACATGTAAGTGAAAATGTAGACTGCAGCAACTTCACAGTGATTTTTTTTTTAATTGCACTTGCAAAGTTGGGTTGGCCAGGTGTTGGTGTCTGTGTGCTACACGTTGCCGCAATTGTACATCTTTCTGCTGCAGACTTCTCTGAATTGTAATTCTTCTTAGTTTCCAATACTGTCGAATTTAAAGGGCTCTCGAGTTGCTGCCATGGTGCACCTGCAGGGTAGTATCATGATTATACATTACTTAATTATGTCCCAGCCAATAACAAATTATTAATAATCTCCCTTATTACTTGAAATTTTACTTGGATCTTTGTGAAAGATTGCTTATGCAGGGAGCAAGGGTGTTCCTTAGCGCATCTGTGCTCCTGTTGGGGAGGAGATTTAGTAGACAAATAGCAAAAAAAAAATTTCTGTTGATTTACATGGTGTTTCTCATTTCAAATCTCGAGAGAGTGGTAAAAAATTATTTGCCCCAAACTAATGCTTCCCCCAGTAATTAAGAAACAAATACTGGAATAATTTCAGCAGAACAAGGGCTTCTGGGATATTTCTTTGGTGAGAACAGAATTGCTTTGTCAGATGTGTAGGATGTTGCATCTGCTTGGAATGTGGGCCTGCTGGGCATCTTTGCTACTGACTGCCCTTAGATGGGCAACAAAATTCATCAGTGAAGCCTTTGATGTAAGGTGTGTCAAGATGGAAGATGACACTACTGTACTGGCAGAGATCTTTCTCAACTGAGGCACCTCAGTTCTGCTCATATGCACACGGACTCACCTAACAGTGATGTTCATTTAATATAAATGGTTTCTGGTTCCCACGAAATATATTTCACTGGAGATTATTAAAACATGGTAAGTCTTTTATTCTAAAATTAAAACCAATAATTGCATATTTTGTCATATTCTGCAGCTGTATGGGTTATTTTTTTAATTTCTTGGACTGTAAGTAGGGCTTTGGCTAGGTCCTGCTGGCTCAGATACTTCACCAGAAAACTGCTGTATCATTTTTTAGATTTTGAGCACATATTGGAGGTCTTCAATCCTTTTGGTTGTGAAGATACTGTGCAAATATGAAGTTACAACTTTAACATGAAGGTTGTTTCCTGCAGCCTTAGAAGAGCAAGCTTGGAAAGCAGTCTGTCTTGATGAGTATTACCATAGCTGTCCAGTGATCCAGGTGCGAACATCCATCTCCAATTGAGGAGAAAGAGGGTGATGACTCAGGGTAGAGTCAGATCCCGTTAACGCTGGTTAGGGACACAACCACTTCACCCTCCTTTGATTCTGACTAATGAAGCTGAAAAGAGGTAAAAAGAGGACCCTTGAAATGTGAAAAAGGGAAAGCCAATCCTTCAGAGATTTGTGACTATCCAAATCTTGTATCAGGTAGCTTACCTATTC
This sequence comes from Steatornis caripensis, assembly GCA_013398225.1. Lineage (NCBI taxonomy): Eukaryota > Metazoa > Chordata > Aves > Caprimulgiformes > Steatornithidae > Steatornis > Steatornis caripensis. The sequence goes on from VZSC01016402.1 coordinate 58,291, forward strand.
AGAAGCAGCTCAGGCTCAGCGCTACATTTATGGAGGTCTTGGAGTGAAGTCAACCACTTTCCACTGGCTGTGGCTGGTGCTGCCCCGTTGTTGAGCGACGACTGTCTACAGACTCAGGCAGACATAATGGCCTTGCTTGCATCCAGCTTATAACTCTGTGGTTCTCTGTGCAGTCATACAGGCTGAGGTGATTTGCTGTGATGCGGGTTCTGGTGGGTTTGGAGAAGTGGGATCTATGGTTGATTGCATTAAATGTGATTACACCTGCTCCAGTGTGTACAAGCGTCCAGAGCGGGAGACTGAACCCCAAGAGCTGGCAGTACCCGCGTGATCACACTTTGAACGCTTGCCTGTCGGTGAAAGCACTGTCTTGCTCCTGCACCTCAGTATACTACGGTCTGCCTTGATGGGCTTTTGGTTTTCAGCTGGAGTCCAGCATTTATGTTAAGTGTGTTTATGCAACGTCGGTTTTACCGGTTTGCATTCAATGAGCCAGCTAAGCTGTGTGTTTGCATGATTTCTTGAATCTTGTGAATGCTTTAGCAGAAACAAGTAGGTGTAGCAGAGCATTGCATAAAACTCAGCTCGTTTATAGAGTCTGTCTTAGCGGGATCAAGCTTTGTGCTTCTCAATACAGTTTTAATGGGATAGGTTGAGGTAAAACTATGTCAAGCTTTTAAAATTCAACGTGATGGAAAGGTGAAGTTGGAGTCATGTGGCGTTTGCTGTGTGCACAGATCTCTGCTGAGGCATCAAGTTGGCAAGAGGGAGCTTAAAAAGCTTCCCCAAACCTGCTGGCTGCCTGCCAATAACTTTTAAACTGGCATTGAACCTGGAAAGGATTTTTTTCTTTTGTTTCTGTGCTGCGTTGATTACTGCATGCAAAGCCGACTCTTTTAAGCAAGGAGCTTCTACTAACAGCTTGAGATGTCAAAACACAAATTTCAAATACATTTCATCACATGTCTCATGATGGAAAGTAGTTCTCCTACAACCTTCTGGAGGGTGTCCTTGCTTGTAGTTGCTGTTTCTATCTTTCCTCAAATATGTCAGGCTATTTTTGCTGAATTAAGTTATTTGTCTTCAGTATGTAAGAGCCCTTGTATCAATAGTAGTGCTGCCCCAGCCTGTGTTGCCCCAGCAGCCCTGTGCTGTATGTGTGATTGTTTTGGTTTTGTAGACAATAAGCTGCTGCCCTGGGAAGTGTGGCCTGGCCCGTGGCACCGTGAGGGGTGGCAGGAGTCTGCAGGAGGAAGTTCCAGGTGTCTTGAGAGGAAGGAAGTGAGGGGGAAACAGTGTGTTTTGGGGAAAGTTCCGACACAATGCAAAGGAGAGGCATGGGGGGGGTGGGGTGGGGTGGAGGCATTAAGAAGGGAAGGGCAAAGCGAGCAGATCTGGGAAGGATGGGGGTGTTTCTGGGTTTTACCTCAGAGCAGAAAAGTACCCTTCAGGCATTGGGAGAGCATTCCCATCTTCTCTGTCTCCCACCCTCAGCCAGCACGGTGGTGGATACCCTCTAGCCACCAGCTGCCCTGTGCAGGGAGGAGCTGGCCCTGCATGACTTTGGATACAACGAGATGAAAGGTGCTGTTTAATGTGCTGTGCAAGAGAGGGGCCTTACACACAGTATCTGCCTTCCTGCCCTGTGCCTGAACCTCCTGGGAAGCCTGCTCCATTCTTTTCCCCTTCCTGGCATTGACCCGCAGGTCCACTGTGACCTGGGGCTTCCTCTCGCCTGTGTGAGGCCAGCACCTTCCAGTGCCACGTGAGAGCTGGGCCTGCAGGCTTCCCTCTCCCTGAGTGCCAAAGACTTTCCCTGCTTCTTGCAACAGCACAGAGATGACGTGGAGCTTTGCTTGCAGCATTAAGCAGGTGAACAATAAAGAAAGTAGCTGCCAGTTACATCCAGGGGGTTTTCATTAGAGACACCCTTCTAGTCACTGAGGTCTCCAGGAAGCAAAGACTTGTTGTCTCGGCAATCCCTGCTGCAAGAAACATTGTGGGGTGCGATTTGATGGAGATCATCTTGCAGAGTACAGATGTGATGGCACGGTGCCGTGGCAGGTGTGAGCACAGCCCTTGGTAGCAGCAGCTCTACTGGTCAAAGTGCCAGAACTTGTTGTAGGGCACCATGAAGGGTGGAGCTGTGCCTGCCTACGTCAGGAGAAGGTAAGATCTGTGGACCTTTTCTGCTGTAGGAAGAATGATGTTGGTGTCAGCACGTCCTCTGCGTGGTCTTAGTATTGCTTTGGCTAAACCGTGTCTTATGAGTGAGATGCCTTTGATGCATCTATTGCCTCATCCGCGGAGCTTTGCTTAAGCCGTCCCTATGGCTAAGATAGACAAAGATTCTTTTGAAACTTCAAAGAATCTTTGTTCGAGTTTTGTTGTGTCTAGTTCTCTTTTGTATATATTAATGTACATAATATATATGGAAAAAATTATCTTCACTTAAGTGCTTTGTTCTCTATGCACATGCAAGAGGAAAATGCGTCATAGATACTTCCTACAATCCTGCGGATTCAGACAATGCAGTTCATAGTACTGTTTTAATCTAGGTTTAATGTTAAATAAAATGAGAGTTTGTTAATTTTACCAGAAGCAGATGTCAAGTACAGCAGACTCAAAGCAAAAAACCCACAAATGAACAGAGCCCCCCAAAACAAAAGAAAAATTACTTTAGGCAACCCTCAGTGTGTGGCCTAAATGCAGCAGTCCTTTTGACTACAAAGCTCCTGGCTGCGCTGCTAATTGGGCCCTGCTTTTCACCCTCCTTAGCCCTTGGGATTGTGTACACTGCTCAGAAGGAACCCCCCGTTACAAGGCGCTGTAACACTTTGTTGTTACTACGATGTATCTCTGTGGGAAGAAAACTTCAGTTCACACCCTGCAAGTCCAAACTATAAGGTAAAAATAATGCCTTTCTATTCTCTCCTAAACAGAACTGCTCCTGGAAAGCAGAAACAAACCCTAGTAATTGCACTATGTCCCTGGAGTCCTTAACAGAGCATCTGCAGACATGACAGGAACAAGACCTGCTACGGGATCCCTGCAGCGTTCAGCAATGGCAGAGATCAGTTCATGCATTACTGTTTAAGTGCTGTGTGTGTGCTCAGTGCTGTGGCATTACAAAGAAGATGACTTTATTTTCCTGCTGCAAGGAGGTTGAAATCTTAACATCCTGAACATATGGAAGAGAGTTTTCTCTGACTGTCCAAAATCTCATAAAATGTAAGCTGAGGGGGGAGAGGGGAGGCCACGTGCATGCTTGGTGTTCAAGAAAAAGCTATTTGTGCTTAGTGTAATGGCAATATATTTCAGTTGCAGCTCTCCTGTGCGGAAGCTTAATCTCCCTAATAAGGACAGAGTGAGAGCAAGGAGAACTACTTCACTTTTAACTCAGCCAGTTTTCTAAGAACAAAAGAAATATGTGTCAAGTATGTGTTTTGGGTCACTCTTGCACCTTCTTCGTCTTTCTGTGTTTCTGTTTATACCCTGGGCAGTTCTTGCACTTTCCGACCTGGTAAGAAAGTTAATGTGGTTACTAAACTTTAAGAGGAAAGAGACTGGCTTCCTAGATTTGATCTGAGTGCCATTACCTTTATTAATATAAATAATGACATCATCTTTTATTGCAGAACGGGAACCTTAAATGGTTACGGGAGAGCAAATTTTACGAACAGTGTCCTTATGAGACATATGTGATTCATCTTCAAGTGTGCATGTTTAAGAAAGATGCTGTATCCTGAGCCAAATCAGCTCTGTGAATAAGACTTTACTGCATTTCAAACTGTAATTTATTAGCAAAAACTATTCACTTTTTTTCTTTCTTTTAAACTATGTGAAGATTGGTGCTTGCAGCCTGCTGGGGAGTGCTAGGCAAAGCACAGGGAGCTCTTTTGTCCTCTTCCAGCTTCCTCCAGAAATCTGCTTTTGCAGTCCTCCAAAAGCCTTTTTGTAAATGATGCCTGAACCATAAAGTAACGGTAACCGCTGTCTCATTTCTGGGATTCAATGTGTTAGTCATTCACAGTGGTGGTGTTCAGGGCACTGATGAGCAGCCAGTGAAGTGCTCGGTTTCGTACCAGAGAAGTTTACTGATGTCTATTAGAAAATATCACCACATTCAGGTTCAGTCCCTTCTACATAACGCAGTGCAGAGGAAATGTGCATCCTTCTTGGCCAGAGCTGAAAAAGCAAAACGATACACCACAGTATGGGTGTAGTTGCTGCCAAGGGTGAACATCTGCTCTACAGCTTGTCATTCAGCTTTTAAAGATGTCCTGTGAGCAGCCAAGAGCGCTGGCCTGGCTGGGTTCTTGCATCTGTTTTGTACCTGGATGGGAGATAACGTGCTCCGAAGGGGAAAGCTGCAGACTGGCAGGCTCCACCTCTGTGCGGTTTGCACATTGGCATCAACATGCTGATCTGTCTGCTGCCTGCTGGAGAGACAAAACCCTGTTTTCTCCTCGCCTGGATTTTCTATGATATATTTACTGAAAAGAATTGGTCCTGTAGTGAATTGCCGTGAGGAAAGTAGACGTACGCTCCCCATTTCGTAGCACCTGCCTTTGTGCAGGGCCGTGGTCTCAGTGTGTGTCTCTTCTCACTGTCAGTAATCAACTTCATCTGGGCTAGTCATGCAAGGACAGAAGATTGGAAGTTGTTTGGGTTGGCTTGTTTGTTTAAAAGAAAAAGAAGTGTTTAGCAAGCATTAATGATGTTGCAGCACTCCCGGGGAGGACAGAGCCCAGAGTGTGGCTAGTTCATCCTGAAGTCCCTGCCTTTACCTTTCTCCCTTCTTGAAGCTTAGAAGAAAGCTCTTCTGCCATGCCCTCTACCCCAGTCTCAGGGCACTTCCCCCCTTGACGCAGGGCTTTGCTCGATACTCTTCAGGAGGACCAGGAGCCCTGTCTGCTAGAGAAACTGTGCAGTGTAACTGTGCTGGCACGCAAACGGAGGTGCCGTGGGCCTAATATCCCCCAACCGTATCCTAATCCTACATACCTGCTGTCCTCTCTGAATTGTTTCTTTGGTAAATGAAGACAAATGTTGCATTATTCCAAGGGCAGGGCAGTGTTTCCCAAACCTTTCTTGTGTAGTAGCTATTGCCACTTCCCCGTGGCTTTAAGCCAGGGCTTGCTCAGCAAGCTTTTGGGTCAGATTCCTGATTTTTCTTATCTGGTTGTTGCTTGTTTTCCCCCTTGTTGCTGCTTGTAAGGCAGCACTCCCAAGCTGTCAGCCAGAGCAGGGGAAGTGCTCACGGACTGACCCATCGGCCTGGTGCCTGGCCCTGTGAAGGGCTCCGGTGCTGCCGAGACAGTTGGGAGGAGGCCACCGACTTGTGTTCTGTGGCTCCTGCCATGCTTTGCTTGCTCTGATGCCCGAGTCTCACACTAAAACCTGTGGAAGACCACATCTGAACATGTTCTGCCTTTTCAGCTCCCTGTAGGAGGGGTAACTCCCTGATGTCACTTCATGCCTTATTTTGAGCTTATCAAGAGTCTTCACCTTCATCCACAAACGGCAGCTTTTATAAAAGCAGATGAGCCCATCTGACGTGGGGGCAGAAGTGAGATGTTTTGGGGCATCTCACAAACATATGCCAGCTCCTTACTGGGTCCAGGGTTGTCTGTCTTACAGCAGTGCCCCAAACAAATCCTCCCCAAAGGGCTCGGTGTGCCCCACCGTCGGTACGGGTCTGCCCAGGGCTGTGGGCTGGTGTCCTGCCTGACACATAGGGCAGGAAGCAGTTTTCACTCCTCCTGCTTCCAGGAAGGTGAGGAGATTTTGACCCATTCTGGAGAGGCTGGCCCTCATTTGAAGGAGATTTTGGGTGCCACTTTCATTTTACAATTCTCAGGACTACCCTTTAGATACCATTTATCTAGAAGATTTACTGTGCCTGGTAGCTTTAGGGATGTGTGTTTCTTCCCTGGTCTTACTAAGATCCTGGTTAGCCATCTGGAAATCTCATCCTGTGATTACTCCAGAATCTGGAAGACCTTTTGTAACTACTAATCCCAGAAACAGATTTTTCCCTTCATCCTGTCTGTCAGCACAGCCTTTAAGTTATTTTTATGGGCTTCAGCACATGTTTGAAGCGTCACTGCCTTAGGATACGTTCTATGTTTTCCAGACTATTTCAGTGGTCCTTATATCTACATATAGCACTTCCTGAAGAAGGGCCGTTTAGTGGGTATTTAGTAGGATCTTCTGTGTCTTTCAAAACTCTATACATCTCCATTTGCACATCTAGAACAGGAATCAGCGTGACTTAGTGTGCCATGAGCATGAAATCTTAGGAGATTATACTTTGCGATGCAGTCTTATTTTGCTTCAACAGAATTGATCAGTTCTCATTAAGAAGTAATAAAGCTTAGAATATTCTTTTTGCTGTACCCCCTTGCTTCTAGTAGTGCCATACTACACTAAATTTTTTGCCCTTTTTTTGGTGTCGTGACCACTAGTTGTTATTTACTCACCAAAATAACTTCTGTGTGAAGTTTGCTTTATGTGTCTTAACTGCTTTATGGAGGCAGCAGGGTATGGCAGGTAGAAATTGATCCTGTCTGCAGTGAAAGCTGTCTGATAGAGTGCCATTTGGATCAGGATAGTTTAGGAGGGTCTGTGTTGTGATCTTGCCTTGAATCGTGGCCCTGTGTTCCTGCAAGAACATATGGCCCGAGGCAGAGGTTCAGAGAAACTCACTGGATGAGGTCTGGAGGGCATGTTCCCTGTGGCTGGAGCATGCCTGCGTGGTGGAGGGGGCAGGAAGATATCTTTGCGTGTATGGAGACCACAGCAACGGGCTCACTTCAAGCCTGCGATGCTTCCAGGTTTGTTGGCATGCGCTTCTATGTAGGAGTGGGCCCTGGACTGCACGTGCTCCTGGAGCCCATCCTTGTGCCTTTGCAACGCATCGTGTAAAGCCACCGTCGACAAGTCAGGAGCGAAATAGGGAAAGCTGCCTCCTTTTTCTCTCTTGTTGAGGAAGAATTGTTAAGAGATGTAGAAACACTTCTTGAGAACGACAGAAAAGCTTGACCTAATTGCTGCTCTAAATATATGCCTGTGGCCCCTGAAAGGCCCAGCAGGATATAAAGCCACTAGTTCCAGCTCTCATTTTTGCCAGAACTTCAAAGCATTTCCTTTTATGCAGTAATCTAAAGACTAGTCCAAGAAAACACTCACGCAATTACTTAGATATTCTAGTTATGCCACCAACATGGAAACTTAAATGATGATATTTTCCACAGGCAAAGCTTCCATCGTTAGTTAAACACGGTGGTCTTCTGCTTGCTTGTAGGGGAGGTACACCTCCTTTCCATGGTCTGAGAAATGGTTGTCCTCATAAGCTGAGCCAAGAGTGATGACTGACGGACTAAGAAAATGGGACCATAACACAGGCACCAAAGTCCTATTTAGGCTTTAAATGTTTTTTAATCATAGTAATAACCTTCTCTGGAAGAGAAGCTTTGTATGGACTAGCCAGTACTTATTTAATAAACACTTTGCTATTTTAGTATTTGAGATTACAGTTACCCTCTTTTATCAGTTGTGCATCAAGTCCAAACTTTAAGTAGAGATAAAAGCTTACGTTTGATTAAAAGCAAAATTACTGATTAAAATTATTGATTAAAAGCAAAATTACTCGGGGAGGTCCCGCTCCTATCCCCCAAGTCTGTTCTTGAAAACGCTGTAAGCCGTAGTTCACCTGCCTCTGCCAGTGTGGCCACATGTGATCTGGCAATGTGATTATTTTGTTAATGAGGCCGTTGTGTAGGCTTAATTTGTGCATACTCAATGAGCTGTGGCTGGTCTGCTCCAAAGATTAGAACTATGTAATATAAATATATTATAAGATTAAGAGTGGCATGGAGGTTTTTTGATTGGGTTGTTCTGGGGGTTTCTTGGAAAGTGCAGCGGGCAGGTTCTGAGCTTATTTTTTTCTGCTAGAATGACCTTGTGGTAGCACTTGACCTTGCAGTCAAGCCGAGGCACGTTCATCCCTCGGCTGCTGGGCCCAGGAGAGCCACAGCAGATGCTCCAGGTCCTGGTTAGGAGGAATTCCGGGAACACCGAATGGCAGCCACCAAGGGTCAGCAGAGACCCGCTGTACTTGAAGTGGTTTCAAGGACTACAGGAAGAGTGGTCAAAAATTAAGAGATCATTCAAGGATTGTTTAAATGTAGAGAATTCCTCCTGGTGAAGCAAATATCCTGCTGAGTTTCTCCTGGAGAAGAATTCAATGTGTAAGACTGTATCTTTTCCAGATTATGAGGGAAGGGATGCAAGAGAGAGAAACTTCTATTTCTATGAACTTAGAAAGCATGTGGGCCTCAAACTGTTTTCCCAGTTGGAAAGTTTACTGTTAAGAAAAGGAAATAGATTTTTATAAGCAATATTTAATTCAAACATTTGGCTAATTCTTCTGCTGCAAAGGTTTTAGGTCAAAGTCTGATTCATTGATGGGAACTGGAATGAAAGGGATTAGGAGAGGAAGTAAGTCTCTGAAGTTAGGAAAACTCTGGTTTCTTGTCCACTAACCATTTTTTTCCTACCCATCAAATGTATATTTGACCTATGTTTCTAATTTAAATATTGTAGAGAAACTTACTCCTACACATCTGCCTGTGCTCGTTTTCTGCCCATTGTCATCAGTTCTGCCATGGGTGTGTTTGGTTTTGCTCTTTCAGGAAGGGATCCTGATCTTTCCGTATTTGGGGAGCTTTCTGGGCATGACATTGTTGTATGGATGCTTGAATTTATACGTTTATTCCAGTAGGTTAGAGAATGGAAAATGAGTGGTTTATTATTCTTGTTACTCATTAAAAATATTTGTTAAAATAACACCCTGTTCACAATGGGATGTTCTGCAGCACCGCAGGCGCTGGGGGAAGCTGTAGCCAGTACCTTCCTTTTGTTGCTACGTGTACGTGTATTGGCATAGGTGCGTGTGTTTCATTCAGGATTCCTACAGGGATCACTTTGGGGATCCGTCTGAAAACTCTTCTGCTGGCAGTAAGGTCAGCCTCCCTCTGTCTGTCCTTGCAATCTCCCTGTTGTGTGATCCCAAACTCCTGGCATCTCCTGCTCTCCCAGCCTCCAGAATCTTCCATTTTCCCCTTGTTGGTACTCTCATTGCTAGGTCTTAGAGACCTGGCACACGTCAATCTAATGTCACTTACAATATCCCATAATATCATGGATGGTGATTGTGAGTGCTTTTCCTAGCTGCGTTCATAAAGCAGCTGCAAAGAGAGACTATCAGAGGAGACAGGTCCGCGCCCTGCTCCAGCGCTGGATTTACTGCTTTCATAAACGCAGCGAACGGCATTGCCAAACCTACTGGTTTATCTGGGGCCACCCACGCGCTCTGCAAAAAATAGCTCATCCTTGGAGAAAAGAACAAGGTGGGCTTTTTTTTCCGTGAGTTTGCAGTAATTACTTTGGGAATAATCATGTTGCTCAAAAGAAAGAGAGCTGCTTTTTGTTTTGGGGAAAAAACAGAGATAAGAACAAGGGGAGGTTAAAAGCGACAAGTCCTCAGGCTGGCTGCAGGGCCAGGCAGCGAGGGCAGGCAGCAGCGGGGCTCCAGCCCTGCCCCTGCTCTGGAGAGCGGGGAACACACTGGTGACGGGCCCCCAGGTTCCCCTTGGGGCCAGTAATTAGGCAAATGGAGTTTCCCAGTAGATTGAGGGTGTCTTGGGAGGTCACAGCATAGGGAAGAACAAGGGAGCTTGGCAGTGCAGAGGACCTCATCGGTTTTTCTCCCGCTTTTTACTATGTAATTCATGCTTTGCTCTGTAAAGCATTGTGATATAGTTTGTATACATTATGTAAAATAAGTTGTATTCTATCATATTGAAGAAATACGAATATAAAATAAAGTCAAAGGACGGAGTAAAGTAGCTGTGTGGTAACTGGACCCCCAGTCCCTGGTTGCACTGGTTGTCCCATTGCCCGGGGCTGCAAAGCCTCTGGGGCAAAGACTGTGGAATGATTTAGGAGTTTTCCACGTGAAGATACAGTGTTAAATACAGTGTGCCCTGGATAAAAGGGAAGCACGGATCAAATTCTGTGACACATTGCTCACCAGTAGAGTCTGTCTCCAAGATCTCAGATTTTCCCACTGTGCAGCTCTTACGTCTCAGGAGTTTTAAAGAAACAATTTTTAACTGTGCTTCGGTTTTTGGAGGCTGAAAAAGCTCTGTTATTGCTCCAGGCACAACAGATATGTGGGCCCTTTAGGGGTAGTGTGTGCTGGTGATGGGACAGCACATGGCAATTTGTGATCTAGGAAAAGCAAAACTC
>VZSC01016402.1:68793-94269 GCA_013398225.1 Steatornis caripensis
TGGGGGGGGGGGGGGAAGGAGGCTGGGAGGGTGGTGAGGAGGGCTACAAGTGCTTCAGACAGGCAACTTGCTCTTGCAGAAAGTGGAATCTGCCAAAAATTGCCAAGGTGAATCTTTTATGGGAGCAAAGATGTCATTGTGAGCTGCCCAGCACCGGGGCGAGACCCTGCTTCTGCATTTCATTCCCGAGACATGCATTGCAGCCTGAACCCCCATCATCTGGCATGTGTTGCAGGAGACCCAGCCTCCAACGGCAGTTGGGAGGAAGAGCCGTAAATCCCAGTGGCTCTCGAGCACGGCTGCCAGGTCAGAGGAGTCGGACGTTTGGCTCTGCGAGGGCTGTGGAGGAGGTCAGTGCAGAGGGGCTGCCGGTGCACATCCTTCTGCTCTGTGGGAATTTCCCCCTTGAGCGACTGCTGCGCTTTTTGACCTGAAGATTGATGGAAGGGGGCCGTGGAAAGGGCCAGAGTGCCGGGTATTAGCTCATTTAGTCTCCAAGCAAGCATGCAGCCGGTGAGTCACCAGCACCGCTTCCTGCGCGCTGACGCCGTGCTTGGAGCTCTCCCAGCACCGGGCGATCCGGCCCAGCCCTGTGAAGGCTGGGAACTCACAGGACCAGATCACCACATGCTGTGACTGTGGGCTTTAATGCTATAAAATAAAAACTAATCTAGATTAATTACACTGCACATGTTATTCATCTATAATCCTGCTCCTCGGCCTCTTTCCCTACCAGCACGGCTTCCCCTTGGTTTCTGTTCCTCTCTTAAGGTGTCCTTGACTCCCTTTAGGTTTCTCCATTTTCTTCCAAGGGATAGGAAGAAGGTGCCTGCCCCTGGTAGCAGTGTGCCTGTTCTGCTGGGGCAGACCCGTATCTGCGTACATGGAGGAATGAACAGTTGGCTTTGATGGGTCACCGGCTGCAGCAACAGTGCCAGTGGAGTGCTGCAGCACGGCAGGGTGGATGGCTGGGAGGGCTCCTGGTGCATGACACCAGAAGCGAGGGTCCTGCGAGGGGATACATGCAGGATGGGTCTGCTCCCATGGTTTTACAAAAATTTGCTGCTACATCCTACAGAAACAGGTTGAAAATTAAATTCAGCCATGCAGGGCCTCGTTCGTCCCAGCCACAACACTTTGGGGTGAGCCAGCTCTCCACTGTGCTGCAAGGGCCGGGAGGGAGAGCAGGAGCAAAACGCCAGAACTTCTCATTCCTAAAACACGTATCACACCTGCAATGCTCCCCCATGGCCAGGGAAGAGAAACCCCAACCACGGATCCAGAGCTGGAGGGCTGGTGCCATCACAGGTGGCTCCTCCAGCTCAGCCCCCACTGCAGGGGGTCCCAGAACATGGTTTGTTTAGCGGCGGCTGTGGGTTTTGAGCTCGGAGGGACCCACGGCAGTCGCAAATGAGCAGCAGCAGCAGAAGACTGCCATCTGTCCTGCTCTACTTGTAGCAATGCTCAGCTCTGGCGAATTTGTTTTTACAATAGGTGCTAGGAAATTAAAAGGTGTCAGCTCGACAGATAAGCGCGTAGGATAAGGTCTGGTTGCTGTCTGGAGCCTGTGGCAATGTTCCTGATGACTTGAGTGGGAGACGCACCAAGACCTCGATCTCCTGAGATGACGAAGAGCCAAGACTTGCTAAATCCAGGCCAAATAAGCCGTGCTTTTGTTTGGCTCCGAGTTGTTTCAGGCAAGAAGAGATTTTGAAAGGATCTTTGTACCTCACAGGGGATTGTTGCGCTTTCATGTGATGCCAGGGGGATCAGTAGATGCTCCGGTGGGGTCCTGGGGTGAAGCGCCTGGAGGCCCCCAGCTCCCTTAAGAGCGCCAGTGGGTTATGGACATGGTTCGCATATTTCCTAAACTGTTCTGAACTATTTTGTGCCACAGTCTTTTTAAATGTGTCGACTGTTCATTCTTTTTTCAGTCCTTGTTTTCCTCCCCTCTTCACCTGTTTGAACACTGCTGCCGCAGAGGAATGGGCCAGGAAGGTTGGACCGTGGGGATGGAATGTTTTTCCTTTTATTTTTCAGATGTATTTTATTTTTAAAACAACTGCATTTTTAAATGACGTGTTTATAAGTATGGACTTTATTTTCAAAACAAAATGCACCACTAACTTTGTGACCAGCTGTTACAAAAGAAAGCCCAGACTGGAGGCCTTTTGCATCCGTAACTCTGACCATGGCCCTGCAAAGGCAGCAGTGAGCACAGAGGACTTTGGGTTTGGGATACGTACGGGAGAGGCTCATGATCACCACAGGGCTATAAACAACAGTGTTTTGAACTGCTTCTTTTAGCCTGGTGTTCTCAAGCAAGCCGGGCCCTAGCTCGAGCAGTTGCTTGACTTGAAATTGGTGAAAATGCTGAACCCCTGGGGAGGGAAGGACCCTCTCAGGAGAAGCCCCTAGAGACCCTATTAGCAGGGAAGGGGATCCACAGCAGAGAAGCTGGCAGCACTGGCAGTAGTTGAGGTGGCGGGGGCCGGCGTGGGGTGGCCACATAGTGCGGGGTATCTTGGCATAACCGGGTGCCGGGGACGTTCCCTGGCACCAGTTGCAGAGGAGGTCTCCGCTCCTGGACCCTGCATGGGGTCGAACTCTTCCACCGACTTGGTCATCCCCAGCACCGCTCCTCCTCAAGAAAACATATAATTTCTGAAATGGTTTAAATATTGTAATTTGGAGAACCCGCATGCTGTCTTGGTGAAACAGACCCTGTCAGCACCCGTACCCCTTCAACCTGCACCTGCTCCCGTGTGAGCGCCGGCCTTGCCCACGCGTGCTGGAGGTTGTGGATGCGCCTGGTGTTTACTGGCAAAAATAACGACACGTGTGCAGATATGTTTTCAGTGGCACTTTGTGCGTCTCCTTTAAATTGCTTCAAATTCTAGTAAGGGGTCAGCTGTGTTTAAATGGGCTCAGAGGTGAGACTGAAGAAATGAGGCTTAAAATTCGAAGCAGTCCAACCTGCCCCACCGTGACGTAACTGTCTGAGTAACTTGCTGGCGTCGAGCCATTGCCGTGACTCCTGGGAGAGATGCTTTAAAAGCTCCTTGCATGGGCAGTTCAAATGATGTGTGCGTGGGGGGAAAGAAAATAGTGTTTAATTGAAGTGCTGCACATGTATATATGTTTTTAGGATAAACAAAACAGATTGGGCAAATATTTATTTCTGCCCCTACTGCTACAAAGCAAACTTTCCCACAGCTTTTGACAGACGTAATCTGTATTTTAGCCACGATGGTGAATTTGTAATGACAAGTTTTCATTTTGAATGTTTCAGGATTTCCTGATTGGTTCTCATGTAATTATTTTGATTAACAATGAGGTTTTCAGGGCAACTTGAAAGGGTCTTGGAGGCTTAGGAAAAACCTGGCTCTCTGTTACTCCTCTCTCACTGGGATTATTTTCCACAGCTTTCTAGCGCTTTAATCAAATTATTTGGAAATCAAAGAAAACTGCATCTTAGATATATTTCATATCTCCACCCCTTCTGAGAAGGTTTTCTCTGAGTTTAGAAAAATGCTTGTTCCCATATATTAAAAAAAAAAAAGAAAAACGTGGGGCTGTAATAAGAACAAAAAAACCAACGTATCTTTTTTTAATGAAAAGGTGCGTTTTTAACAAAAAGATGAATGGTTTAAATGCTCATTTCTGCTAGAAGGCAGCATCTGAAAATAGAGACCAAGAAGTACTCAGGGCATTTCTAATTAACAAGGAAATGAGATCTCAAACTAGGAACCTCTGGATGTTTCTCTTTCATTTATAAACGTAGGAGGTGGCTTAAGAAATTAGGAAAAAAATCCTATAGTGTTGCTTGCTCAAATTTCGTTTTTCTATTCTTATCACTTACAGTTTTTACCCCCTTTTTTTAAGGTGACGTGGAAATCTTAGACTAGCTTTACAGTGTGCATGCCAGCAGATCCCCACCGCACCGCCTGTCTCTGTGCCGCAGCTGACGGCATCTTTCTGCACGTGGGAAACAGTCCTCTGGAGATACCATTCCCCTCAGAAAATGCCATTAAGGGCAGGTAGCCATAAGCAACAGCGATGTATAATGTGCCTGGACCTAGTGTACCCTGGGCAGGGTCCAAATCAGCTGGGACTGCACCTCCATGAACTGTCCCCACAAATGCCCACAGTTCACTGGGCTCCTCCTCGTGGGGAGGTGAAAAATAAGAGACCTTGCTTTCTGCTCAGAGGAGATGCCCATGGAGGTAACCCTGTCTCTATTTTCAGCTGAGAAATCACCAGCATTTAATGCGATTGCATAATTAACATCAGCAAGGGCTAAGGCCAGGGTGGCCTAGGCGCTGAAGCTGCCTTGCAGAGTCCTGCAGGGTGGCCGGCACGGCTCCACGCTGGCGCCGCAGCACCCTCCCTGGCCTCTCTCACCTAGGCCCACAGGAAGGTGGAAGGTTGATGTCAACCAGGGGAGCCTAAACGTTTGCGATGTAATGCTGTGAGACGGCTGCTGGGACAGGTCCTGTGTTCACTATTCATGTCCTAGATTAATTTGTCACCTTGATAATAATTTAATGTAACAGTGGATTTAAGCATCACAGTGGTGGAATCCAGTAAGGACTGAGAAGGGTGGTTCTGATACAAGCTGAGAAGCTTGTAAATGAAAATAACCCCAGTGTTAGCTTTCTGTGAAAGTGAAGCTGCCTGAATTCAAGCAATTACACAACCAAACTATCCAAGTTTAGCAAACATATTAGCAAAGGTAGGTATGTTTAGCAGTGCATTTTCTTTCACACCATGGAAAGTAGAAACATAAGCCACGTGTCTGATGCGGTCTCCGTACAGATGAGTTTGAAATGCTGGCTCTGTTCTGAAACACCGTTACTTTTACAGTGGACTCTTAAAAAGTATATTATAGCTGCTAATATTATGTGTATGTATTTTAAAAAGTAATTTCCCTGGACTCAAATAAAACATTCTAACAGAGTTTTGTTCTCTAAACAATTTTAACCTGTGTTTTGCCTTTTGGGGAGTATTCCTGGCCCTCAGGCAACACAGAAGAAAAATTGCTGGCTAAGTAACACCAGATGCAGGAGAGACTGCTGGCCGCTAGAGAGCTCCCAGATGAGGCGGCCTTTCAGGCTGAAGTACAAATATGTTTTGTAATGAAAGCAGAAACCCTCTTTTACTTTGGGATGCAGGGACCGGCCATGAAACACAGAAAGGTTTCTTGCTTGCGCTGCAGCAAGAGGCATCATTATCCATAATTGCATTTTTCATACTTGAAATCAAAAGCCCCAAAGCTGCCCTCCCTCCAGAGCAAAGTTTGAAAACTTATCTTAAATGTTGACCTTTAAGTCAAGTCACAGAGTGAGGCTGATCTCAGGGATGAATTAAAAGCTTCTACAGCCCTTCAATAAGGACGTCTGCACGGGGATTACGTGTTGGCCATCATCTTGTGTGCCATCGATGGTGAAGCCCCGGGGATGCCGTGTGTCACCTGGAATTACAGTGCTGCAGTTGGAGCTTCCTGCTCTGGGGAAAAAGGGCAGGGAGGCTCCCCTCCCCTTCCTCTCCCTCACTTAAGCTGCTCTTTCATGGAGACTCCTGTTATTGGGGGCAAAAGTCACTGTTTGTGTGACTCGGGGTGCCTGGGTGCTCAAGGGGTCTGGCCATGACATGTGCCATCGGTGCTTTGGGAATCACCTGGGCAGGAAGAGACGCTGGCTGGGTGCATCTGTCCCTGAGGGGCTGGCTGAGGGTTGTGTTATTTGTACGGGGCCAAAATGCACCGAATTCATTCAAGGATCTAGGGAAAGCCCATGCCCTGCGTAGCTCAGAAGCGAAGCCCAGACACAGGGTGCAGGGTGGGATGTGCCAGCGTCTTAGCCCTGAGTTGCAGGAGCCTCGTATTTGTCATTTGCTCTGAGCGCTTTATCACCAGCGATGAGGACCCTGTGGGCGCATGAGCTGATGCACTGGAAAGGATGCAGAGGTTAAGCAGGGGTGGGCAGTGGCCGAGCTCAGTACAGAGAGTGCTGGCGTGCCCAGATCAGCATGCGCTGTGTGCTGCAACACCCGGGCGTGCGTCGGGTCTGTGAGAAAACCTCCACCGCAGTTTGGTCCTGCTGCCTTCCTGCCTCCCATGAAATGCTCCCATCCCTGCCACGGCCTTCCCTGTGACAACCTGCAGCCTGCCCACCCAGCACACCCTCCTGCAGAGGAGGCTGGTAAGTGCTCGCTCCTGTCCTGTTTCTCTGACTGCCACTGCAGCCAGGTGAGAGGGCAGCACACGTGTGAGAGCAAGGTTTCATACGGAGCCGTGATTGCATGCCTAACAAGTGGTATTTGAAGAAGCCTTTGCCAGGGTCAGACTCAGCTTAGTTTCCTGGGGGGCAGGAGCCTAAAAATTCCCCTCTGCCAACTCTGAACAGCCTGCATGGGGCATGTGTGGTGGCTAAAGGTGAGAGCAAGCCTGCAGCAGGGGACAGAATGCGTTTCCATTGCTCAACAGCGTACAGCAGAGAAGTGCAAGGGGAACATGGAGGTCGGGGCTTACATCATCACGTAACCATTTTATGCATCTTTTATACATCTGCTGGAAATAGCAGTATTTTGAGTTTGTGGTGGCTGGCCTTATCCTGTCCTATGCATTATGGTAGTACCACATGCAGGGGCTGGTGTCAGTGCACAGGGAGCTCGAAACCCAGTGGGCTGTGAGGGCCAAGCAGAGGCACTTTCTTCCCTTTGTTCTTGCATGAGCGAACGTCCTTTCACCTTGAGCTGGACAACCAAACCCTGTCCTTGTGCCTGGGAGGCCCTCTCTGATCAAAGCAAGGAGGGAGGTGGGTGCTCAGGAAGGGGCACGGCCAGGCTAGGTCTGGCTGAGGGCTCCTGGCAGCAGGTCTGGGACCGGGACGGTTTAAAGCCACCTCCCAGCACGCCCTCACAGATCTGGGTTTCTCCTCTGCCAGAAGCAATTTCCATCCCCTGGAATTTCCCAGGGGCTTGGTGAGAAAGGGAAAAAAGTGCTGTCAAAGGTTTTCCCCTTCGCTTCCCAAGCATAAGCCCCCGAGGTCTCCGGCAGGGATTTGGCAGCCACAGGAATGCGTGGGAACACGGGAGGCTTCGGGATGGGTCTTGGGGGGTGCAAGTTGTTAAGGGGAAGATCGCACTGCAGACTTCCCTGCAGGAAACTCACCCCCAAGTCTCAGAACAAAACCACCCATGCCGACTCCCCACGTCCTAGTTTCGCTCAGGTATGTGTCCTCATCTTCAGCAGCCTGGTGCAAGGGTGTGCTCAGCATCCCCAGCAAGGGAAGAGCGTGGCGTCGCAGATGGTCCTGCCAATATTTCACTTTCCAGGGTGTGAAGGAGTTAAATTTTTCAGATGGAAAATGAACTGAAGATCAAACCAGCAGCCTGGTGACCTCCTGCTGCTGGGACAGCAGCAACTCCCCAGCCCAAGCAGTTTCATCCATCGGCTCGACAGGGCTGGCGGGGAGCAGCAGCCGGTAGGTGCAAGGCGTGGCGTGGTTGGGCACCGTGCAGGACCTGCCCTCGGCCCCGATGGGACCCCCGGGCTGGGGCTGGAGGGTGATGGCAGGGGGTGATGGTCCGTGGCGTGGAGGCAGTGCCGGGAGGGTTGTCTCTGATCCCATTCCAGAAAAGGGATTGCTCAAAGCAAGCTTGTCCTAAGAATGCCTGGGGAAGTGCGATTCCCTGCCTTTTGGGACGCCCAGTCGGTAGGTCCTGAGGCTTCGGGAGCAACACGGTTTTGTAATTGAACTCCTTGCATGCGGCAAGGGAGAATGTTGTGGGTTTATTTCTCCCTGATGAGGAAGGAATGATGGCCATATTCTTTAATCCTGTCCTCTGATGATGGGCAGCTATTTATTAATAAATACAAAAAGTGTGGGGTGTCAGTTTGCAGTTTCTAAGCAATGAAAGATCTTCTCCGTATAAGTGGAAATTGTTTTCTTTTTCCTTGAGCTGAAAATGTCATGGTCTGATTCTAAGTAGTATCAGGCATAGCCTGTTGTGCTAAGTCTGTGTTGTCTCCCTGGCTCTTCTGTTTATTGAACGATAGCAAACACTCACTGGTTCAAAGGCGCTGTGTCAGTAATTTGTGCACTTATTTTGCAATAATAAAGTGGTGTGGTCTCACCTAACGATTTGCATAAACATTTATAATGTCATTTACATTGTAAAATGTAATCGGTTTACGTTATAGTAATAATTCTTCTTATTCAGAAATCAAGGCTAATCAAAAGTCGTGATCATTTCTGGCAAAGAAACAAGGATTACACTTAGTTCAAAGAAAAACAAGCAGAACCACATACCTATAAAATTAAAACTAAAGTAGTATATTGTTCCTCTCACCCCAAGAATACCCTTAAGCCTTATGGTGCTACTTATTTTTCCTTAGAAAGAAACCAGAAAATCTATTTCCCTAAAATCTGAGACTTTTTTTTTTTAAATTGAAATGACCTTGGGATGGTGCTTGAAGGAGGTTACCACGCAGATGGCTGCTAAGCGGTCATTTCTGACCAGGCGAATGGAATTGCGATCACCAAGTTTCAGAGTTGGAAAAGCTCAAATTGCTCTTTACTGGCCTCCCAGTCGCTACAACCCGATTCCCACAAGGTACTTTCTGGCCAGACGTGAGGCTCTTGATTACAGAAATGCAGAGCTCCTGGTAACTGGACTTGATTTATTCTTCCATATCATGGAGAGCAACTCAGTATTATTCTTTGAAAGCATGAATTCCTTCAAATGCTAATGTGTAGGGAGAATGAAAACAGCAATTTTTATTATCATCTTAACAACATCCCGCAGGAATGTGCTCCGCAGCGAGTGCAGCCTGTGAGTCTTCCTGCCTTGGCCTTAGCACCTTTCCCAGGGGCTGCTGCCACAGCCGGGGACCCCTCCGCTGACCAGCCGAAAACCAAGCAGGGGAAGCAATAATCCAAGCGAGGGGAAAGGAGGCTGTGGGATACATTCAGAGCGGAGCTCTGAGAAGCTATCAGTAGAAATGCAGCAGGGAGTCCCGCTCCCGAGGGCACCGCACAGCCAGCCTGCGGCTGCTCGGCAAGGCTGGCAGGGGAGTTGGGGGGCATCTCCTGGGGCCAGGCGGCATCTGATGTAGGTGGCATCAGATGAGACCCTGGCGTTTCATCTTTTAGGACAGCCACAAAGGGATGCTGGATGTGACGGCTTTTGCCATGCGGCTCGTTGGCTTGATGCCTTCCTGCGGCAGTGGGCTTTGCCCTGCAGACACCCCCGTCTGCCCCTCATTGTCCATAACTGAAGTTGCAGGGAAAAATGCGTGTAGGCAGATGGTAATGGCTCCAAGGGGAGCAGAATCTGTCCAGGCTGGTGGGGTTTATTCAGCAGGGACTCGATGCTACTTCCATTCAAGTGGATAATGAAACTCCCATTGATGTTTTTAATTTACTTACGACTTTCTATGGACTCTCGATTACAACTGCAACCGTGCCCGAAGTGTCCGAGTGCGCGGGGGGTGTGCAGTGCTGCAGTGCAGAGGAGTCTGCTGTATCCTGTTTTTGTAAAGGCCTTTTCCTCTTAGTAGTTGTAGTGAAAACAAACATGTGGGAGAACAATGGGATTTTTTTTCCTGTTTTCCTCTACATTTAAAAATACAATTAAAAAGCCTATTAAAATTAAATAAAGTGTGTTAACAAAAAAGGGATACCTCTATGTTAATGAGGAAAATAAGCGTAACTATGTGAACATACAATCGCAAGCACAAAGGTCATTTGCCTTCCTGGTCTCAGCCTGTATTTTTGCGGTTGAAAGCCTATTCATTAAATACCTTGTGAAAGCAGAACAATGCCTGCACCATGGAGCTGTTATCTGTAATAAAGGAGGGTCAGCTTCACACCCCAGAGAAACACCCTTGCGCGTGCTGCTGCCGCCAGACTTTGCAGTCTTCTGAGTCATCATCTCAGCAGGAGCAAGGGGGAGTCCACGGAGAGGATTTCCCTTCTTCACAAAGACCTGTGGGTATTTTATTTGTTGTGTCTAAAATATTTTGCAATAAGCAAATAAGAATAATTATAGTTGCTGTAAAAATGGAAGTAATAGAAAGATATTAATTCTTTCTAGGAGTCAAACTTGAGAACACTGTTCAAAAAGGACAAATTACCCCCAAGGAAACAAGGTCTGTGAAATCAGTGATGGGTGGGAAAACCACACGAAGTTGTTTCTACATAAATGACGTGTGTTTTGGAGAAACATCTGATGTTCGTTTTTCCATGTGCAGTGGTGGAGGATCCACTGTAATAGGTGGATAAGGGTACAGTTAGCTGTTCACAACATCAAGCTGCTCCTGTTTGAAAATGTATTTCCCTGGTGCGTGGCTTTGTTTAGCTGCAGCTTTCTGCCAGTGAGTACTTTTTCCTCTGGGGAGGGAAGACGCCTCGCCTCTGACACTGCTCTTCCCCGTGCAGGTGCTGGAGCCCGTGACCACATCTGGCCTTGACCTTCTCAGCAGCAGATCAAGCCCCCAAAGCCCTTGGCTACAAGGTGGGTTTCCCATGCCATAGCCATCCTCCTTCCTGCTCTCCTTTTTCTCGTTGAGGCCAATACCACACCTGGATGCAGCTTTCCAGTATGTTTATATGGGATTAGATTATTCATGCCGCTACCAAAGTCCAATGTTCTTCTGACAGACAAACTTGCGCTAGACCCAGAAAAGTAAGAGATATATTTTACTTTTAAAAGAGACCGCATCCAGGGCTCTCTGAATATGACAGACTTAGGTTTGCTTTGTGTTTGGGTGTCACCAGTTTACTAAGTCATGGCTGTTTGTCGCTGCTGCCTCGAGTGCGGCTGGCTGTGGGCACCAAGGCGCGGACGCCTTCCCAGCCCTATCCATCCACGGGTAAGTGAGAAAGGCTGAGGACATATTGGTGGGACCAGATTTCGTCCCGGCGTGTTTCGTTCCTGTTGAGATCAAAGTGCGTTGTTGTAAAATCGGTTTGAAGGGAGTATTTTAAGGGTGGGAGAAAGGAATAAGGTGCAATAATGTCAAAATACTGCGTACACAACGTTGTTTGGGGTGTAACATTTTGGATTTATTCTGAAACTGTGTATCCTTTCAAGAATTGGTTTGTTGTTACTGTGTTCTAACTCATACTACAAAGTCAAAAGGAACAGCATTGAAGTGCCTGAAACTGAGGGAGCAGCTTTTTACCATCCTCCTCCTGAGAACCGCACGCATCGGGGTTTTGGCTCTGGCTCACAGAGACGCTAAATTTAAAAATCCTTTTAAAACAGGGCTCAACCTTTCTCACAGCTCTCTTCATAAAAAGCTGAATGTTGAAGTGATAATGTTCAGAACAAAGAACGTTTAGTACAAACATTTAATTTGTACTAAATAAATTACACTTGGCCTTACAGTCACGTTGTTGGTGACAGCTCATACAGCCTGCACCCTTCCCCTGTAGTGCACCAGAATGAAGCAAACATACATCGTTGGGAAAAATTCCTTTTCTTTTGTCAAAGAGCCCAACTGCTGTCAGCAAACATATTGTGGGAATATGAATCTGGAAACAAACAGATCATTAGAGGGTGAGTTAAGGTTTTGCGATTTAATTCTAAACATGTTGAGTGAGGGAACCAGAGATATGCAATGCCAGGAAAACTGCGCACAAGAAGGGGTTTTTTTCTCTAGCGAAAGCTGGTATTTTTATTGAATACAAAGCACTTTGGGTGACAAAGATTGTTACATATGGAAAATATGAAGTTCCATTTGTTCTGGAGAATTATGAAGATCACTTGATTAGAAGTAATGTTGTGCCGATGCAAGTTCTACATTCTTTCCTTTGTGGAAATTATTAATTCATTTACAGAACTTTACGAACAAGGTATAATGATTTTCCAGCGTTAAAGAGAGAATGTATATGGAGGACCTCTGCTTGCACAGAAAGTATTGACTTGGTCTTGTGCAGTCACATCTCTGGTTGGATTACATCTGTGCTTTGCCCTATTGCAACTGTTACGGGATTGAGAAAATAAAATGACTTCCCCATTCAGAGCATCCTTGGTGGGAAGAGCATGTGCCGGGGTCGCGGTGCTGCCCAGCCTGCTCTGACTGACGGAGCCACTTGGGCTGAGGACCGTCGGGAAATCAGGGAGCCAGAGGAGCTCTTTGGAGGTCTTCTGAGAGGACTTGGAAATCATCTACGGAGGCCTGAGAGGGCCCCGCCGTTCCCAGCATTTCAGAGAAATGCAGTCAGAGGCGGCGGGGCAGTGGGAGTGCCCAGAGGGAGGGAGGGAGCCAGGCCCCGTCGCCTGGCACAAGATGCTGCATCCCTTGGAGTGGACCAAGCACCTGCGACCAGGTTTGTGCCTCTTCTGGGCTTTCAGCCTTCTGCCACATCTCAAATGTCCCCCCCGCCAGTGTCTAGACACATCACTGCAGAACGGATATCCCGATCTGCCCCAGCCCCTGCTCTGCAGGGACAGTCACAAGGCAGTCTGTGTCCTGTGTATTTTGGCAGATGCTGGAGCTTTGCTCTCTCAGGGTCTCTCCCCTTCCTAAAGCCAGACAGCTACCGTCTTGGCCCTATAGCTACTCTAATGGCAGCCTGAGCTGTTCCGTTGCAGTGAAAAGAAGCAGCTTAGGGCGAGGGAGCAGCAGGACATCTCCACCTCAGAGTGCACCACCGAGCCCACGCGGATCTGGAAGTTTTGAAAGGCTGCTCGTGTGTTCGACACCTATCCCCGGAGCGCTTTCTTCAGGCAATAGCAGCTCTGCATGCTCTGCCATTAATGGTTTCCTGTGCAGTGCCACGCTAATGAAAAGTGAAAATCCCGTGAGATGGTCAACCTTGCTCACCTGCTGTTTCCCCTCCAACACTGCCCAAGCACATCCTGTTTTTGCCTAAAATCTGAGAATCTGCTTTCTGCCATGCTCCAAGGATGAGTATCCTGCCTGCGCCGTTAACCCAAACACAAATAGGATAGAATAGGCAGGAGAAAAACTTTAATTTCCCAAATTCTTTGACAAGATAGCAAAACACTTCTCTTCCTCAGGAGTGGAAAGGTGCTTCTATTGGAGTAAATGTGCCTGCAAAGGTGGCTGCAGCTCCATGAGCTGCTTGTGGCCTGGGAAACCTTTGTGGGGACGATGGAGCTCAAACCTGCGGCTCACAGTCCGTTTGCTGCCACATGCCAGAGTCCTTCCCTGTGCTGAGAGCACATCTTCTCTCATCCAGCCCTTCCACTGTGCCATCTGCGGTGTGGTCAGGCTTCCAGTTATTTCAATACTGAGTTTTATATGCTGTTAATTTTATAGTGAGGCAGAGGTTGATCAATACTTTCTGCTATTTCCTGCCTTCTCTCACAACGCTGGTTGAAATTGTTACTAACAAACCAACCCCCCCTCCAAAATCCCCAGAAAGCTCTGTGAATCTACCTCAGCACTCAGGGCAGCGGTTATGGAGGATGCACCAATGCTCACCTCAGGGTGAAGGAGCAGCTTTTTCCTGCCCTTCCTATCTGCCTAGGAGAGAGAAGCAGTGCAGGAGTGGGCTGTGAGAGCATGGGAGCACTGCCTGGACATGATGGGCTGTAGCGAGAAGATACGAGACGATAGTTTCAGGAAACCTGCCCCTGGGGATCTGAGGCTGCGTTCAGAAGTGGTAATGGCCAGAATAATGTGTTGTTTATTGCAAACAGGCATCTGTGGTGGCCTCGAAGGTCTGGATGTCCGACCGCCCTGCTACACGCATCAAAACCCCTGTTAAGAGTTTCAGCCCCAAATGCAGCCTCCAAAGCCAAACGGTGATGGTATCACATTCGCTTTTCATTTCTGCATGGGCACTGTGCCCGCACAGTTATAACACAGCTGATTCTGATTTTCATATAGTTCATTGTTTACTTATGACTTACTATAAAGTTGAGCTTGTCTTATTTATGAGCAGCCATGAAGATATGGGATTTCATCCACTGGGTGATGACTCATTCATTGGGTTGGACTCTTTAGCTCCTAATACGTGACATATTTTGGACTATTGGATGAACAGCATTTCTGCATGAGCCCAAATTAAATGCAGTGAATGGAAATAATTAGTTATTTGTTTTTGAAATCATGTTTGTAGCTGAGTTTGTGCTGGTTCAGCTCCCGGCTCGTTCCACCAATGTGCACAAGGGCAGGATGAGTGGCTGTACAGCTACAGTGGAGAGGTGATGAACAGCGTTTCAGGGTCAGACGTCTCAACACGTCAGGGGTGACCGCTTTGTTTCTGTTGCACGGGAACAGTTTCCGTTTCTGCAAAGGAAAAGCTTTGCAGTGCTGGAGCATTCCATACTTTCTATGAACTTTAATGACTGCAACATTTCTTGGGCTGCTGCGAACAATTTGAGAAACTAATTTGTAAAATCACTCATAAAAATCTCATGTTCTTTCTGTAATAATAAGGCTCCTCAACTGGAAAAAGAAATACAAATCTTCAGAAAGAGCAGCTCAGCAGGAGAGTACTTTAGCTGCTCTTGTCTCGGGCATGCTTTCCCCTCCCGTGGGTGCGTCATGCCCAGTGAGTTCAGCAGGAAGGATTCATGCGCCGTCAGAAATATAGCCCCCGGTAATGCTCAACTATGTAAGGAAAATGAAAAGTTTTTTAAAACCTTTCCCCCATCTCCTGCCCACAGCTCTCACGGATGGGACAGGTACCATGGGAAATGTTGGAGTAACTTTGTCACAGCGAGCAGTTGTTACAGCTTACAAGTTTTTGCAGCCAGGAGCCCTGCCAGCAGAAATTTGTGCCTCCATTTCAGCAGTACCGATGCTTCCCAGAGCTTTCGGATGGCTGGGAGGCAGTGGCAGGGCGTGTGGGGGACTCGCCATGACATAACCGCATTCCTGCGGCATTAGGAGATATTCCCAGGCTGCGGCAGGGGCAGCACATCCCTTTCCCTGCCTCCCACCCAGGCGTGCTGCGCCACGGCAGTTCTCAAAGCTCGGGGAGACCAAGCAAACTCTTTGCCTGTGCTGGGTTTAGGTGATGTCCCCACTGTGGGTTTGCAGGGATTTTTATCAGATTAAGCTAATAACTCGTTTCGCTGGGGTTTGTCCCGTGCTGGGAGAGTGAGAGCTGGCTGGTGCCCTGCGCCAAATGGGGCAAGGAGCAGCCATGATGGTGCCAGCTGTGGCAGGGCCAGCCTGGGCCCGTGACGAGCATCCCACCGCCCTGGGCACAGCCACAGGGCCGGCGGGGCTGGCAGCTGCAGGTGGCAGCATGGGAAAATATTTGCGCGTGGGGTTGGCCCTTCCAGGGTGTGGAGCGCATGGTGTGGGAGCCGGGCTGCCCCTTCCCACCCTGGCTCTGCTCCGAGGACACGTGCTGAGAACCGGGGCCCTGCCTGTCGCCTGCTCAGCCCTGCATCCGCAGGCTCGGTCCTGCATGGGGCACCCACTCGCGGTGGCCGTTGCCTTGCCGTGTCCCACCCAGCTGTGTGCACACAGCAGAACTGCAGTGCACGGCTTCGTTTCTAACCCTTTACAGGGTTTTATCCAGCCCTGGTTTCATGTGCCCTTTTCAGAGCCCTCTGGGGCGGTAATTACCTTTACTGTATCCCTTTGCCCTCCAAGGCCGGCAGCTAAATGGACTTTGTGCTAATTAGTGTTTCTAAGAGCTGTCAGAGGGGTTGGGATTTGCCAGGAAGGGAAACAGAACTGCACCAGCCGCCGCTCTCCTGCCTTGAGCCTTCCNAGAACTGCGGTGCACGGCTTCGTTTCTAACCCTTTACAGGGTTTTATCCAGCCCTGGTTTCATGTGCCCTTTTCAGAGCCCTCTGGGGCGGTAATTACCTTTACTGTATCCCTTTGCCCTCCAAGGCCGGCAGCTAAATGGACTTTGTGCTAATTAGTGTTTCTAAGAGCTGTCAGAGGGGTTGGGATTTGCCAGGAAGGGAAACAGAACTGCACCAGCCGCCGCTCTCCTGCCTTGAGCCTTCCAGGCTGGAATACAAATGACAAAGCTGTTTTCCAGTTGCACTCCACCAGTTTGCAACCACTTCATCACGCCCCCCTACTTTGTTACTGGAAACTTGCTGCTGTCAAGGAACCGGGCAGAGGATTTTTGCTTTGCAGANCAGAACTGCACCAGCCACCGCTCTCCTGCCTTGAGCCTTCCAGGCTGGAATACAAATGACAAAGCTGTTTTCCAGTTGCACTCCACCAGTTTGCAACCACTTCATCACGCCCCCCTACTTTGTTACTGGAAACTTGCTGCTGTCAAGGAACCGGGCAGAGGATTTTTGCTTTGCAGAAGGAAAATTTGCTGCTGCTGTGAGGACTACAGAAAACGCAGTAGGCCAGTGCCTCCCCGGGTTTGCACGTGGCCGGGCACAGCACCGCAGAGGCTGGTGAAGGAGCAAGAGGAAGGGTCCTGTGTGGCTGACCCAGCCTGTCACAGGGCAGCGCACGGCTCATCCATCTGTACAGAGCTCCCAGGCTGCGGCTGCACCACGGTACCTGTGCCAGCTTGGCACCAGCAGCACCAGTATGTTAACAGCCAGATTTGAGCTTTTCTCACAGGAGCCAAGGCTCTCACTGCGGAGTCTTCCCAGCTACTGCTCCCAGAGAGACAGAGGTAACGCAGGTGTGCTGGCACGCACCCCACTCAGCCCAACGCTTTAAGACACAGTCATACCAGGCACTTGCCAGCCAGCGATGGCTGTGCCAAAGGGACCAAAGTCCATGCAGAACAGAGGAAAAGTTTTACACACAAAGTTCAACAAAAAGGAGATACATCCAGAAGGCCATTGCCATGCAGAAAGCAGGAGAAGAGGGCTTCTTGTGGGGACGCCTGGCCCTGCTGGCGTGTGTTGCAAAGTGGGGGGTTCGTTCTGGTCTCCAGAGGAGCTGCTGCCACCTACCACCCCAAGATCGAGCCTCAGAGATGCCAAAAGCAAACAAGGGCCATCAGAGGCACCTGGGCGATCACTGTGCTGTGCCCGTGCAAGTACCAGTGCCATTGAGAGGGCAGCGGTGAGAACCCAGAGCTTTGCAAGGCTCCTGCAGCTCTGCGTGGGCACCGGTGGGGTCCCCACTGCCAGGCCCCCGTGGGGCTCTCACATAGCACGACTGGCCCTAGCTGGATCGCCTCCATCATGCTGTGACCCATTATGTCACCAGAGCTGTAAAGATAAAACCACTTACCCGAGGCTGCTGTACCTGTATCTCAGTCTTCCCTCTCCCTTTTCTAATACCACCATTGCAGCAATAGGGCGGCTGGGACTACGGCACAGTGATCACCCTCAGAAAAGGGTCTCAAGCCATGCCCCAGCTCTGTTGCCCTGTTACATTTTGCTCTTGCTTACTCCAATTAGCAGGACTGGGCTTCGTAGAGCTCCTTTCTTTCCCGTCTGTGTCGTAGCAGCCTCTCTGTTAGTGTTTTAACCCAACAATGTGTTTTAACGAGCCACAGTGCGTTTACAAAGACAAGGTTCCTCGCTGGGAGCACTGTACCAGATGGCTGATGTGAAGTGCAGTGCCAGCTACCGCAGTATGGCTGAATTGCCATTTGAAATACACTGTTCTTTGATTGAAAAGGATCTATTTTTAGGTTTTGGTCCTTTTCAATCAGACAGCGTGTGACCGGGCTCGTTCTTGACATTATCTGCTGTTTCAGGTCTCTGTCAGGCATGCAAGGAACGAGAGACCAGCTAGCTCCACCGGTAACACCTTTCTGATGCCACCTTCTCCCTTTTATTGCTTTTTTTTTAGCTGGTGATTTTGGAGCTACTTTGCAAAATCCAGGAATCACCATTGCGAGACAAGCAGGAACACAGGAATCGCAGGTTTCGCCCTACAAGACAGGGGCAGAGCCAGAGCAGAGCAGGGGTCCCCAGGAGCAACTCTCACAGCTTTTAGGAAAGGTTTAGACCTAGAAAAGCTCCTGGGAATAGGTAAGGCATAGATTGTGCCATGGCAATCGGTGATCTGCTCAGCTTTCTTCCTGCCCTGCTTTCTCCCATCTGGGTGCTCCAGTTTCTCCACACAAACCCCGTGGAGCCATCCCTGGACACCTAGCCCCCTTCAGTTCCTGCTGGGAGCGGTGCCAGCATGCACAGCCCAGGGTTTCCGGAGCTGCAGCCTTCCTCCTGCCCTCTCCTGGGGTGCCCTCTCCCATTATTTTCTGGGACAGCGGCAACACCCTGCCCCTTTCCCCCAGCTGATGCTTCTTGCACCCACGCACCTGCCTCCGCCTTTCCTCCTCGCAGGGTGTTGCTGGGCAGAGCTCAGCCATGGGACATTGTTATGCTGCAATACATTAACAGCAGAACTGACTAACAGCTACGCGGGGGGAACGATGATTTGACACTGGTGACTGCCGGCCAGGTCCAAGGGTTTTTCTGCTGCCCTTTCTTATTCCTAATTCTCACCCAAATCAATGTGATGCTGCCCACAGAGGCCTCTGCCATTCCTTCTGGTTCTGCAACATGTTTCAAAGGTTAGCTCCCTTTTGAGCAGAGAAATGCCCCCAAATATATGGCCTCACACATGCAAGCATTTATGGAGGAAGTTAAATTCTCTAATTGCTTGGCTGGATCAAGACCAGACTGCCAGTGCTGCTCTGGGCTGAGCAGCAGAACAATGCACAGCTCTTGTGTCGTTATGTGCCAGCCGAGGCTTATCAGCCTGTGTAGGGGCTAGTAAAGTAGCTTTCAAAATGAGTCAGTGGACTTAAGGCTTCTTATGCAAGATTTCTGTCTGGGAATATTTTTGTGAGAAATGTTTAAAAGAAATAAAAGGAGAGTGACTTCAGCCTTTCTGCAGAAAGCAAACCCACTCAAAGCGTTTTTTTGGTTGATTATTCACCATCATGAGAACACTGCAATGGGGACAGTAGATATGAGCACTGCACAGCATCGTGCCTTTCTTCTCAAATAGCTGGGATGTGCGTGTTTTCACTCACTCCATGCATTGGCATTCTCATCTGCATGGCTGCTGCATCCCAGGGTGCGCGCCAGGAGAGCCGAACGACCTCCCCCTTTGGCTGTACGTAGGTCAACAGTTTCATGTCACACAGAAGGGCTTTGGTTTGTTTAAAACATATACACTGTTCCCCTGGAAAGCGTTCCTTCCTGTGCTTCATCCAGCTGCCCCAAGGAAGGAGCTTGGCCACTCCTCTGCAGTCAAACACAACTATTCATCTGTACCCCAGGTTAAAACAACTCCCGAAGAGTAACCAGGGAACACCTGGAATTTCATGCAGTCCACAAGCTCTGGCAGATGTGAGATGTTTTATTCTGATTTTACACCATCGTTCCTGCGAGCTCCAACTGGTGGAGTAAAAGCATAAGAAAAGAAGCTCAAACCCCAAGAAAAATGGATGTACCACCTTAGGAAGAGAGCCGCGGTCACTCTGGATGCAAACACAAGGAGTAGGTAAAGCTGGCAGTAAGCAGAGAAAACCTCTAATGAGGACCATGCCTGCGGTATCTGATACGGGCAGGAAGCCGTGATTAGCTGCACACTGGAGCATTGTGTGGCTTTGTATAGGATCTGACTTCTCAGGTTATGAAATCAGATCCTGAGTTATTTTAAAAATGCGTTGCTATTTCAAATTATTTTTCAACTTCGTGTTTGATATGTCAAGTCACGTTTATTTGGGTAAGCTACGTTTCGCTCAGACACCCACAGCGCAGCCATCGCAGCATTCCTGGTGCTCGGTGGGGGTTCTGGCTGGGAGCAGGCGCTGCTGTGGGGACATTTGCACTGCCACGCATCGTTCTCAGGTACCAACACAACATTTATTTGGATTTTGCAGGGAGAGAGATGTCTGTCCATGGCTGCGAGTATACATTTCTCACTTAAAACCATCTAAGACGTAATAATTAGAAAGTACAAATTAGAAGTAAAATTAAACACCCTGCAGTGGTTTATCAATCAGGAGAATAG
The DNA here is from genome assembly GCA_013398225.1 of Steatornis caripensis. NCBI lineage: Eukaryota > Metazoa > Chordata > Aves > Caprimulgiformes > Steatornithidae > Steatornis > Steatornis caripensis. The sequence goes on from VZSC01016402.1 coordinate 88,703, forward strand.
ATGGACCTAGAAAAATAGGTGAACTTTGCAGCATTTCCATAGGGCCAAGCAGCAAGATTATTTTGGATGAAGAAACGATGTGAATGAGACACACTCCCAGGGAATGCCCTGCCCTTGCTCTTCCAGTATGTGCTAAATGGATTGCAGTTCGGTTGTCTCCCCTGATTTCAGCCGCCACAGGATAGCAAAAAGCGCGAGCAGCCTTGCTCTTGGGCCATTTACAGCCTGTGTCAAAACCAGAGCTTTAAATCCCAGCTGCGAGTCTTCTTGGGATCCAAAGCAAGAGCAGTACTGTAAGTTCTGGCAAAACACTGTGTTTGTCAGATGGATGGGTGCTTTTGGCACCAGTTTCAGCTTCTGGATACATAATGCAGCAAGACCTCTATCTACAGAAAAAAAATCATATTCTTCCAGACACAGAGTCATGGAAAAAAAAGCCCCAGACACAACTGCTACTACAAGCAACTGTTGCCTAAACATATTTTTGAACGATAAATCTCAATACAAATTCCAGGACAAGTCTTATATTTTTCATCATATTTCTAGAGATTTCGCTGCCTAAAGACAATCCAAATTGCCCAAATCCCTCTGTCCGATTTGGACTGAACTGCTGCTCTGTGCTCCCATATTGCTGTCTTCGCTGGATAACAGAGGTAGGAGGAAAAAGAAGATGGAAAAACTCGGAACAAGTTGTATCAAATGTCCTAGCCAATATTTGTATAATGCAGAACTCCTTTGCCTTCCATAGAGCTGCTGAATAAGGAAAATGCAATCCATGACGCAATCCATTGAATTCATGCTTTGACTTGAACAACTTGTTTTGGTTTTGCTTCACTAGGTAGAGATCACAGTAACGAAAGGAGAGGCTTAATGACTACTTCATCAATCGAGAAGAAACACTTCTATTGTCTTTTAAAACCCAGTAAATAGCGTACCAGGTAAAGAAAATGTGCAGTGTGCTTAGAAACCTTTGATGCAAGAGGCTGGGTGCTGCTCCCAGGGACCTGGCTGTGGTTGCCAAGCCAGGATCGGTGCTGCTGGCTGCATGGCAATGCCATTTATGGTCAGTTAGTCACGAAATCCCATTGAGTTACGGTGTCTGCGGCTTCTGAAAAACCAAACCTTTAACTACGTTGAACCTCAGCTTCTCTGTCTTTAACGTTACTGGCTGAGTGCTGGATTAGCGGATGAGTGTCCTCACAGCGCTGCGTGGATTAGCATCTGCACAGTGTTTTGAATGTGCTATAATTTATTTTATGGCATTTGTTGTGCATGGCTTCTGTTGCAATGCACAATGCTGTCCTGTGTTTGGATAAGGCTATCACGTGCCAAAAACTTATAAATATTTTAAATGTCCTGATAAATTTCTAAAGCTACCTGGGTGCTATAGCCCATGGCTCAGTTATTCATTTTCCAAGCCATTGCCCTGACAACTCCCAAGCTTTGACAGCCCCAGGGTACAAACACTCAGGGTGCTGCGGCTTTGACAGAAGCCTTTGGAAAGGATGGAGGCATCTTGCTGGCTTTTCACCACACGTTTCTGCTGAGATGTGATGCAACTTCAAAGTCATTTGTGTGGGATTAGTTGTAGTGTGGGGAAAAAAATCAGTGCTCCTGGTGTATCAGCAGCACTGCTGAAATCTTTAAAATATTATGTTTCTAGTTGCACAGATCCTCAGAGAAGTGATAACTGAACCATGATCTGCCAGTGGTAGAGAAAAGCCCTTCCACCTGCAAAGACTCAGCCATGAACGCTCAGCCATGGCTGATTCCTGCTCTGAGCAAACTGTGCAGATGTTGGATTAACGTTTCATATTAATTCTGATCCTTGTCCTCTTACGATCAAAGCAAGCTGTTGCTGAATAATGCGTCAAGCAGAGAACATGTATGGTGTCCCAAATGACCGGGATCTCTCATAAATAGCCTGTGATTTGAAGGAATCCAAGAACGTATCATCGCATGAGACCGTGATAAAGTCGATTACCCCAAAGCAGACTTCAGACTTCATTAGTCACCCCATCATGTGCTGCCTGTTCACTGATGTCAGTGAGGGCCCGCGCCGCCGCTCCCCACGCCCTTCTGCTTTTGCAAGCCAGGCTTAAACAGACCTTTCCTGAGTGAAACAGCTGGTGGTCAGTGCTGCTACTTCCCTCTACTATTACGATGCTCAAAAAAACTAAAGGCAAGTGTCCGCTGCGGAGTCCCAGAGTATGCTTCCAGGGCTCTGAAAGATGTGATAAATAATCTGTGCTGAGATTAAATTTCCATTAAGGATTATCATAGGTTCCAGCAAAAGCAGCAGCAGACCTGTAAAGCCCAGCCAACTTTTACTTACCTTCACAGTTTAAACTATGCTCCTAATTTTTTTTATTCCTGCCTACAAAGCAACTCCCTGTGAATTCACAGAGCGTGACACCATATTCTGGTTTGAGAGACATTCTTCAATGTCTTTTTCCTAAAAATAGGGAAACCAAATGCCATTACAATTCATTCCATTTGTCAAGGCTGCTTTTTCAAATGCAAAATATTCTGAGGAGGTCTATGATAAAACAGTAAGTATGTGGCAGTGGAAGACCTCTGCTGCTGAAGAAACAGGGTCTTTTTAAGTCCAGCCTTGCAGTGAATTATCATAAAAAGGGAGGAAGAGTATTTCTAAAACAGTGGAAAAAATGCAATGCTCTGTTTTTGCAACTGCTTAAAGAGAACCAAGAGGCAATGACAGTGTCCTTCCTTCCTTATATCTGCATCTAGTGAGCAAAGGAAGAGCTGGGATGGAAAGATCCTTGTCATATGGGACAAATCAAAAGAAAAACTACCTGCCACAGATCTTAGTGCTGAGATCTCCCTCCCTGTCTGCATATATACATACGTCCACACAAACATCTACCCATATAAATATACAAACAAGGTATTTCTGCAAGGCACACATTAGTTCATTTGTAATCATACACAGTACAAGGACAGTATTCCAGCAAGTGTGGAATCATGGCTTAGCTTGTTTTCACTTCTCTGCCTCCTGATGAAACGTGAAACCTGTTCACTTGTGTTGAAGCGTCTTCCAACTTCATGTCAAAGGAAATCCAGTTTTTCAGGCCAGACATGACCCCAAGAACAACCCGGTCACGGAGCAGCAGAGGGGGACGCCCTCATCGGCTGCAGAGAACAAGGAATTGGTGCCAGAGGAGCTGCCTGGTACAGCGGTCACTGCCACAGCTGGGTGCCATGCTTGTGGCCAGGCAGCTCCAGAGATGATGCCTCTCCTGCGCTGATCTCCAACACCCATGCAGGTGATGGGGTGCATGCAAGGAGTGCCCCCTCCGCTGCCCATCAACCAGAAATGGTGCTCAGACCACAGCTGCGAGGGTCGTCTGTGAATGGGAAGGAAGGACGGACGGAAGGAAACAGGATCTGTTCCTCAGAGCAGAATTTTTTTGCTTTTTTTTCACTCTCTTCCCATAAAGCAGTCTTTGTTTCCCAATAATCGTGAAAGCAATCAGGATGCTAAAGGCCGAATTCTGTTCAAAAGCCCAGTGATGTGCAGAGAAGGGCGGCTGCGACACGGGCTGCTGCATCCAGACCACCAGCATCCCACCGACCCCTGCGTGGTCCCAACCAGCAACAGCCCCAACCGTGCCGCTGCCCTTCTCCCGAGGCTGATGCAGTGAGCTGGGCTTACAGCTCTATGCCAGCGCTTTGCCGAGTGCTTCACACCCATTTACATGCCTAAATGCTGCTGGTGGGGGGGGTGGATGGATGGATGGATGGATGGATGGATGGATGGAAGTGGCACAAAACCACTTGAAGAAACCGCTGTCCTTATGTGTGCAGAACATGTTATTGCACAACATGCCGTTGGGATGAAAATTTTCTTTACTGGGTCTATGCAAAAAATAACTTCTGTTGAAAATTTTAGCTAAATTAAAGTCCTGATACTGATTCTGCCTTTTTCCTGTTTAACTTTTATTCACTTCTTTCGTTACAGAAAAAAATGGCCAAAGCTTCAACTTTCATTGTGGCCTGGGCACAAAATGATATTAAAGATAGTGTGCATTACTAGGTGCGGGAGTGGAAAGCAACTGAAATTAAAATGTTATAAGCAATCAGGTAATCTGGATGTGGAATGGTTGCTAAGGAGTCCCAACCCAGGCCAAAGTCAATAAGCAATTAGCATCTATTAAAAGATGAAGCATAGGATGATGGGAGAAAAGCCCTTGAAAAAAGGCTCAGCTCCGTGTTTCTGGTCTGCTTTCTCCTAGGCTGGATCAGCCTGTGTCGATAGCAGAGAGCTGCTCGTGGAGGCACAACCTGCCCCAGCTGGGGCATCTCTGTGACCCGCGCTGGTTTTGCTCTGTAAATAAAATCCCTCAGTTAAAGTCAGTTTTTATTTGAATCCTTGCTGCTTGGCTAGTAATTCAGTGAAAGGGCAGTGGCTGCTGTTCCACGAGATACACCACATCATTTCAGTATATTAAATCTGCTCCCTGATTTCTTTGATAGTTTTACAACAGGAGGTGATGCTGCTTACTGGTTGGGGAGCAGGGGAAGTTTAGGCATAACTCCGGCTTTACCTCATATTCATCTTCGCGTCTTTCTTATTTTCTTGCGAATAAATGTATTTAATAAAACTTACATAGTCTGGGGGAAGGAGTTGTTGGGTCACTGGAGAGAAACCACAGTGCCACAGTTTAGTAAAGGCATTAGAACAAAACCCTTGAAAGAAAATGGTTGGAAATCTGTATTCTAATTTTAGTGGTGAGTGGCTATGGTCATTTAATTGAGTTAGACTTTATTGATTGTGTTTTAACGGATTTTGTTTTCCCTGACAGGCTCACATCTCACCGTGCGACTGCCTTGATGTAAATAGATACACACACACACACTTCGCTTGCCATCGGTGGAGCAGCTCCTGGCAGCAAAGACAAGACTGTAAGTGTGCGCGGATCGGCCCTCGAGGGGAGGGTGAGCGGGTGGGCACAGGCTTCCCTCAGGGCAGGGACACGCACAGACACATCACTGCAGCTTCCACTGACCCGATAAGCGTCATGAAACGTCTCGACAACCTGTACGGAGTCAGCATGTAGCAACTGCAGATGGGTTGGATCTGTTGACTCCTTGCTGTCATCAAATGAGTCAGCGGCAAGTCACAGTCCTGTATGTCGGCAGGGAGCGGCACGGCAGGAAATCAGTCACAGAAGCGGGGGGGAAAAAAAGGACAGAACCCCCCGAGAATTCAAGCCTTACTTGATTGCTGTTTGAAGTTTGTATTTTCTTTAAATGGTTGATAAGATCGCGGGTAACAGAGGGTGCCATCCCTCAGCACCGCGCTGCACGCTGTGCGAGCACCATCACCCTCCGGAGGGCCGCAGCGTTTCACAGCCGAGCACAAACGCATCCCTCCGGCCCGGGCCAGGCTCTGCCGCACGGCTCCGCGCTGTGAGGGCCCGGGGCTGCAGTCACCCGCCGGCGCTCCCTGCCCGGGGCCGTCACCTGTGCCGTGAGGGGTCCTGTGCTCCCTGGGAGCGCACGAGCGCGACGGGGCTGGGGGGGTTCGGCTGCGGCCGCGCCCT
>VZSC01016406.1:5392-21999 GCA_013398225.1 Steatornis caripensis
GCTGTGCCGTGGAGGGGAGCTGCACCCCATGGGCGAGTTGTGCCGTGGAGGGGAGCTGCACCGTGGTGGGGAGCTGCATGCCATGGGGGAGCTGTGCCATGGAGGAGAGCTGCACCCCAGAGGGGAGCTGTGCCATGGAGGGGAGCTGTGCCGTGGAGAGGAGCTGCACCCCCTGGGGGAGCTGCACCGTGTTGGGGAGCTGCACCCCGTGGGGGAGCTGTGCCATGTAGGGGAGCTGCCCCGTGTTGGGGAGCTGCACCGTGTTGGGGCGCTGCACCCCGCGGGCGTGCGGTGCCGTGGAGGGGAGCTGCACCCCGCGGGGGACCTGCACCGTGGTGGGCAGCTGCACCCCGTGCGGAAGCTGCACCAGCTGCCCTGGGGCCTTCTGTGGCCCGGGCACCCCGTGCCAGTCTGTGACCTGCGCCTTATTGTAGGTGATGGCGTGGAGCTGCGCGGGATCACAGGTCTCCAGCTGCCCCTCCACAGACGGCAGCACGCAGCCCGTGACCGGAGGTGGCATGGCCCCAAGGGTGAAGCTCTCACTGTGCACCTCCGATGTCATCGACAGCGGGAGGGGGGATCTCCCTGTTGGGGGAAGCAAAGAGGGGTGATGGGGTGAGAAATCCGTGGGGCAGGGGAGTTACCTGGAGGGCACGAGCCCCAGGAGGAGCGGGAGCCTGCTGCCGTACCTGCCCAGGCGGTTGGCCAGTGTGGGGTTTTTGGGGGTAAACACTCTATGTCTCCATGGCGATCATTCCGCCAGCACCCACTTCATCCAGGGTTGGATGTTCCATCCCACAGTACCACCACGCCCATGTGATGGGGGCCTTTTGTCACAATGCACTGGGTCACGTGAAGCAATTAACAATTGTTAACAATTATGAACAATTTCTTGTGAATAGAACTTCTCTCCTACACCAAAGGTGTTGCTGTTCAGATGCTATCGAGCATCATTTCATCATTCATTCCTAACCACGTCTTCTTTCCCTGCTGCTACGTGTTAGCCATCTNTAGTGAGAAAGTTGACCTTACAAATGAATGCCTGAGACGCTCAAGGCTCTTCCAATCCTGTTGCATTTTGTTGGATGTGCAAAGGCCTTGAGGGCTCTGAGAATATCATCACCCTCCTGCCATGGCTTTCTGCATGTGTCACCCTCACTTGTCATCAGCATGTCATGCACAAGTGTCGCAGCCTGTGAGGAGGGCCCAGTCTAAACAAGTAGTCACTCACAATTGAACTTTGAACTCCAAGTCTTTCTGGCCCAAGAGGAAACAGCACACCATTAGGAGAGGCTGGTGCTGGGGGTGCCATAATTGGGGCTAACGCGCGTGCGGAAGAGGAATTCAGGACTCCAAAAATCACTGTGACTATCATCAACGGTGACAGAAGCATTTGGGTTGGAAGGGACCTTGGGACGTCAGCTGAGCAGCTGGCCGCATGGCACTGATCTCTCCTTGACCTGGGACGCTGCTCAGGGTTGCTCCTTGAGGCAGAGACAGAGACCTCTTACCAACTGCAGATCTTTGGTAAGTGACCGATGTAGTGGGTAACGTCGTATTACAGTGCGCTAAGATTTTGTACTGGTAACTTTGGTTTTGTATGGGTACCTTTGCTTCAGCACCGGTACTTCTGAATCACTGTTACATGCTTTGTGCGGTAAGTAACAGAGGGAACCTTGCCATCAAACTTTGCTAAGTCGCGCTTTTACAACATCGTATTGGAATTAAACCACTTTGCTGCTAACTTTGGCGGTGGTTCTTTGAGTAGTCTAAATCGCCCACCCATGACAAATTGGTGTCACAAACAGGATTCTAAATCTGACCTAATCAGGGTCACCAAGATGGTCAGGGGACTGACGCTTAGAAAGCAGAAGAAGAGGCAGAGTGAAGAGGGCTGGCTCAGTCGTAGGCGGCAAAGGGCAGAGCTCAATGCCATCTTCATTTAGTGGAAGGTGCAGAGAGGCAGCGCGTGGAGCTGCGTGGACGGAGGCAGATGCACAGAGCCCCTTACACCGCTCCGTGCGATTTGAAGCAAAGTTTGCTGTCCTGGTGAGATTCGTCTCACCTGCCTCAGGCGCCCACAGCACAAACGTCCGTGCCTGCTGGCCCGCCTCTGCTGCCTTTCCAGATGTTGGAGGTACTTATCCTCAGGAAGAAGTCGGACAGGACCGAGAGGAGCCACACTCGTTTGCCTGCACTGGAGCAAAGCAGGGCGCCGTGCACCTCGTTTGCAGGAGCAAACCACCCCAACTGTGAGGACATAGCAGTAGATCAGTGTCCTGGTTTGGGAGGGAAAAGAGCATTGGCGCAACAGCGTGGAGAGGAACAGAGCCCGGGCTTTGTCCTCAGGAGGTTCCCCAGGACCTTGCTGGGTGAGCAGAGGCTGTGCTCTGCAGACCTGCCGGGCAGGGACGCAGTGGCCACACCGAAGCAAAGTCACTTCAGGGGCTACTGCCACTGCGGAGACTGCCTTTGCACCAGCCCCTCTGCCCACAAAGAACTCAAAATCCTCTACGCCTCCACGTTGCTGGAACAGTTAGTGTCCCTGCTTCTTCTCATGGTGCAACTCCAGAGTTAATTCCCTGTAGGGAAGAGGGAAGCCCCTTTGTCCGTGGGTGTTGTGGGTTAATCCCATTAGACAGCTAAGCCCCACACTGCTTGTGCGACGGATGGAATGGGAAGGGTAAGAGCGAGCCAACTCATACGTCGAGATAAAGCCAGTTTAATAGGTAAAGCAAAACCCGTGCACGCAAGCCGCGCGAAACAAGGCATTCATTCACCGCTTCCCATGGGCTGGCAGATGTTCAGCCATCTCCAGGAAAGCAGGGCTCCATCACACGTAACGGTGGCTTGGGAAGACGAATGCCATCACTCCGAACTTCCCGCCCCTTCCTCCCTCTTTCCCCCAGCTTTCATTGCTTGAACACAGTGTCACATGTTCTGAGACATCCCTTTGGTCAGTCGGGGCCAGCTGTCCCACCTGCGTCCTCTCCCAGCTTCCTACCCACCCCCAGCCTACTCGCCGGTCAATGACAAACAAGAAAGGTCTTGATGCTGTGCCGGTGCTGTTCAGCCACAGCCAAAACAGGGGCTGTGTTACCAACAACTCCAAGCCACAGAACCACATCGGCGTCTGGGGAGAACATTGACTCTACCCCAGCCAGAACCACAACAATGGGACCCACGGCTCCCATGAACCCTCTACAGCCATCTCCTGTGCTATCAATCACCCCAGACACCCTTGGGAAAGGCGCTTGGCGACCTCTTGGTCTGAAGAGAGGAAACGGGGAGCAGCGTGGAGACGGGGTGAGCGAGCAGAGGGCAGCACAGCCCTGCGGGGAGAACTTCCTCACAGCTTCAGAGAGAAGAGCCTTGCTAAGGACCTGGGTGGCAATAGCTCCATGGCAGAGGATGCGTTTCATCCACTGCTCCTTGGGTCATGGGCCCACTCCTTCTGGGTCGCTCTGCCCGGGACTGATGCCAAGCAAACCAGGAAGCGCTCACCACATGGATTCCTTGTTTGCTCACACGCTACTCATGTGCTCCATGCTACTTCATGCCGCTGCAGTAAGCGTGACCCTAGGACACGAGCTTAAAGCTCTCTCGGGCATGTTTCCCACAGCCCTGCTGAGGAGGTCTCTAGAAGAGGCGGCTTAGATCCCCCAATTACATGTTCTGAGCATGGCAAAATGCTCCCAGACCTGCCTGCTGGCATTATGGCCTTTCTGGGCCCCAGGCCGCCCTGGCTTCGGGTGTTCCCCATGCCTTCAGATGAAGCAAGAGACCAGGAGCTCTGGGAGAAAAGCGGAGAACATCTCCTGGAGGAGACGTGCATGAAAGCACCAGACAGTGTGGCGCAAGTGGCTGTGGGGGTCACTTCCATACCATATGGCAAGCATTTACAGGAAGGGCTTTCAAAATTTCACAGAGATGTATGCGGGGACATACTCTCTTACTTTGTTGCTGCAGGGGTTAGAAAGGAAATCTGAACGGTGTTGAACGGCGAAATATGATAAATATCAAGCCTAACAGTATCGATAGCATTATGTTGATCCAGGAAGTGCGCTCACTCCTGATGTTGTGGTATTCCTGCTCCAGTCTACAGGTCACCCAGCGCAGGCGAGAGGCTTCTTCACCAAAGCCATCTGTGAGCAACGCGAACTCCTCCTGCGAAGAAGACAGTCAGGTTGTCAGCAAGGGCACCATGCATGCAGCGAGAGGGGCACAGAGGCAAGAAGCAACCAGAGGGACCCTGCTGGGACCCCTTCGCCGTTCCTGCCTGCTAGCCACATCTCGGCACCCACGCNTCAGCAAGGGCACCGTGCATGCAGCGAGAGGGGCACAGAGGCAAGAAGCAACCAGAGGGACCCTGCTGGGACCCCTTCGCCGTTCCTGCCTGCTAGCCACATCTCGGCACCCACGCTCTCCCACTTGGTACCTTTGATTTAAGTTTGATTATCTTCTGGTGCTCCTTCAGGCTCTTCTCACAGCAATCTTCCAGCTTCTTTCTCAGCCGAAGCACGTGCTCTTCGCAGCTGCGTAACTGGTCCTGCAATTGCTGCTTGTCTTCAGCCTCCTTCTTCCTCTGGACCTCCCTCTCCTGCTCAGCTCTCTCGTGCTGGTCTTGCTCATCTGGTGACACAGAAACAGAGGTGTTGCAAGGGCAGGAGTTGAGCGCAGCAGCCCCCAAGGAGTACTGCTGTCCCCCTCCATGATGCTCGGCCCTCCCCAGGCGCTGGTGGCATTTCTCCAGCCCAGAAGTTACTCTTCAGCTCCTTGTCCATCTCTGTCAGGGAGAGGTCTGTTTTGAGGATGCTTTCGGCCAGGGTCCTTCTGCTTTGGAGGAATTCCTGCAGGACAGCACCAGCCTGTAAGACCACAAGTAGAAGAGGAGTCAAGAGGAGAAAAAGCAGCTGGGGGAAAATGTTTTCTTGGGGCAAAGGGATGGGACACGAAGCCTCTCCCCTTGGAGGGCAGCTGTTCTTGTTCCTACCTTCACCCCCTTGCCAGGCAGTTCCCAGTATTTCTCCACCAGTGCCTGCTGGTCTGCTTTGAACAGCTGGTAACCCCCTAACACACTGTAGACACCATCACTGGTTCGTTTCTCCATGTCTTGGAAGAGGTCCCTGAGAGCAGCCTTGCACTTGTCGTGGGATGCCAGCTCATTGTCCATGCAGAACTTCGCCTTGACTTCCTGTACCTGGCGCTGTACGGGAAGACGCAGAGGGAAGGCATCAGCCCAGGCTGAGCTCCTTCCACCACTCTCTTGCTAGGCAAAAACCAAGCCAGGTCGACATGGGAATTGGGATCCCAAGGCTGCACAGTAATCAGCTGGGATGTGACAGATGGGGAGGGCGTTCTGCACCCACGGACATCTCTGGACCAAGGTGCACAGGAGCAGAGAACATGCCAGGGACCATGGGCTTCACAAGACACAGGGACAAGAACTAGTCAGCAGGACAGGGCAAGCGTGGGAAGCTACAGGCGTCCAGCCAGGACAGAGATGCATCTGGACTGAGCTTCATCCCCATTGCAGCACAGGGTTTGAACCTAGGAAGAGGTAGCGCAGCAGGGACAACAGCTGGTCTGCGGAGTGTGAGACCAGGCACCGGGACTGAGACTTCTCTGGACAGGGCACAGCAGTGTCCTCTGGCAGGAGGCCGGCAGATCCCTGTCCCCAAGACCATGCTATTTTCCCAAAGCTAAGGGGACGATGGTGTCCCTGGGGGAATTCTGGCTGGGCTGGGGACCACCTACCATGAGGTCTGCCTGGAAATAGCAGATGTCATTGTCAAATGCCCGTGCCATGAACAGCTCCAGCGCCTCCTGCTCGCACTGGCTGTGCAGCTGCAGCAGCTCAGTAACAGTCTCCGTGGGCAGCTTCGCCCGCTGGTCCATCAGATCCTGGTACAACGTCACAGCCTCTTTCACTGCCTCCGTGTTCTCAGTCTCTGCCAGGGCGAGGACCGCGCTCTTCAAGCACGGCACTGCCCCTTTCTGGATGGCCTCCACGTAGGTCACTGCCAATTTCCCCAGCACTGCCAAGGAGGACCAAGGATGAGAGGTCTGCAGCCTGAACAGAATGCAGGCTCCCGTTCAGCCCTGGGTCCTGCCATGTCCCTGCTGCCTCCCTGCCAGAGTCTTCCTAAACTGCTTTTCCTAACTCTTTCCCACCCCACCCGCCACATCCAGAAGCTCCAACTCCAGAGGTGGGGACCGCCACCAGCAGAAAAGCTCTCCCTTTCCCCACCTACATCATTTTCCTCTGCATTTGGTCCTTTGCCAGACACAGTCCCACGAGCTGCTGGACATCCGACCCTCTGGGCAGCGGTACTCACTGTTCCCCGTTATGATGTGGTCACCAGGGACGGTCTTAGGTGGAGAATTTTCCCAGATGTGGTTGCAGAACTTCTTCACCTGCTGCTGGAATTCAGGATTGATCTCATCGTCCCGAAGCTCCTCCAAGTGGACCAGGTCCCTCTTGCCGGCCGGTTGGTCAAAAACAAAGCACTTGCGATCTGGAAAGAACTGGCGGATGCATTCTCGGAGCTGGTTGTAGTGTTGGGTCTCCAGGCTGCTACCTGTAGGGTAAGAGGACACAGAGCAAGTTCACACCAGGCTTGGGCTGTTTTTGAGTTATGCTGAAATGCTGCTGTGTCTGGGGCTGAATGTTTCCAGCAGCACAACACCGTTCCCTTACCAGGCTTTAACTTCAGGGCGTTCTCCAGGTATTCGTCCTCAGAGATTTCCTTCCCATCCAGCTCCAGCTGCAGCGTGAAATCCCGGACAGCCCACACAAAATTCGGGAAGAAGAGGACAAATTTTTCCGAATCCTCCAGCTCATCTTCACTCTTCTTGGGTGCTTCTTTCAGCTTGACATGCTCAGACAGCTTTATCACATAGCTAGGGAGCTGGCTAAGGAAACGCGGACGTCAGCTCTGAGTGCAGGGGCATCGCCATCCTGCAACAACGCAGCACGTCATGGGGAAGGGAGGAGACTCTGCAGGGACAGAGCCTAGACAGCCTAGAACCATCAGAAAGAGGAGGGGGAAAAACCCTCAGCCCTGAGGTCCACACCTCCTAAGGACTCCTAAGGACTCAAAGCATGTCACTGAACACCACCAGAAGGTTCTGCAGCTGTCTGAGGAACTGGGATTTCCCAGCCCCTGGCCCACCACACAGGGAGGGGAGAGCATCCCTGCTGCTGCTGTCCCACCAAGGATACTGCAGCTGGTCCATGGCTTGCTGGTCAATGGTGCCTTTGCTGTTGTAGATCAGGGTGCTGGAGAGCAGTATGGTTAGCACAAAGATCCACGTGTCGTTCTTGCTGTCACCCTGGAACAACAACCCTTAGCTCTTATCAGCAAGACCCCCGAAGTGTGAGCAAAGCCCCGGATCCCCACACCCTGAACGCCCCTAACCAACGGGCCACGGCAAGGCCAGGCTTTGGAGAGGCCCACTCCCATGCCAGCACCATGTCTTTCCGTAGCTGGGCTTATCCTCAACTCTTCACTCTTAGGGTCTACCAAAGCGCTCCCTGAGCTCCTCATTCCTCTTCTGCTCCTCTTTTCCACAAAAGCAGAGGGATTTGGCAACTCGTTCGCCCCGACCTCCATCCCCACGGCCTCTGGCTCTTCCCAGCACGGGGGCTGAAGGCCACCACAGGTGGTGGGAACCCCTCGGCTCTGGTCACCATGGCTGGGCCCTCAAGCGCTTCCACAAAGTTCTGGGAATGAACAAAGGGAGGTTCTGCTTTTTCCGCACCTTCTCCACGTCGCCCAGCCCTTCAGTGTCCAGCAGCACCAGAGTGTGTCCGGGCCGGCAGGGGTGAGGTATGCACCACATCCAGATACCTTTAGTGTGGGACTGCACGCTGGAGCCCAGGGAAAAACCTGTGGGGAGGACGCAAGGGTCTCAACAGGGTAAAATGCAGAGGAGGAAAACCCAGATACCTTGGCCATCCAGGCCTGGGACCTCCCTCACCTTTCCTCTGACGAGCCAGCCTGTTCATGAGGTAGGACTTGCCCGTGCGGTACAGCCCTGCGATGGCCACCACCACCACAGGCTGGGTGACCTCTGACAGCACCTGCAGGGCTTCCTGCCGCACCACCAGCCCCCTCTCCTGGGTGTTCTCAATGAGGCAGACAGGCATCGGCATGCGGCTTTCAGACGCCATTGCTGACAGCGATCCGCCTGCAGAGGAGACAGCGAGATGGGCTGGTTAACAAGGTGGGGACGCCCACAGTCCAAACACAGATGNTTCCTGCTGCACCACCAGCCCCCTGTCCTGGGTGTTCTCAATGAGGCAGACAGGCATCGGCATGCGGCTTTCAGACGCCATTGCTGACAGCGATCCGCCTGCAGAGGAGACAGCGAGATGGGCTGGTTAACAAGGTGGGGACGCCCACAGTCCAAACACAGATGGCCATTCTCATCCTACTTCGTTTTTACAAGCAAATCATGCTTTGTACCAAATTCCTTCCAGCACGCCTCCCCATTTTGTCCCTTGCAAGCGATGCTGCAAAGACAACGATGACACTTCAAAGAGGTGCACGGCCCCTGCCCGTTTGCCTCACAACAGAAATAGCTCAGTTACTGGGAGCCTGTGTGAGATAGTGGGAATAGTCTGTGTTATGTCCTGAACACCAACGTGAAGCTTGCTAAGTGGTTAATTGTGCAAAAATGGGTGTGGGACGCAGCAATGGCCTCAGGGCAGAATGACCGGGGTATGACGCCAGCAGAAAGGAAAGGATAGATTAGGGGGTGTCATCGAACCTTCGGGGAGCTGCTTATGAATTTCTTCATCAATTTCTTATGCCCAACCCATCAAAACCCCTCTGGCACCACTCTGTGACTCTCAGAGGGACGCGCCTGGTGCTTCCCTTGCAAGGCTCCTGTCTCTGCTTTCCTCCTCCCGTGCATGGGGCTTGCTTGCCTCACTCTATCTCAAAGTCCAGTGCGCGTTAGTGGCTGTATTTTACTCGAAGCATCTGTGGCTGTGGATAAGCCCATGCTGCAGCAGCTGCACCTTGAAGCATCAGTGGCCGTGCATGAGGTCATGTTGGAGCACCTCAAAGCGTGTGGCCGTGGATAACCCCACGAGAGAGCAAGGGCAACCCTGGGGGTACGGCAGCCGTGGATAAGGCCATGTCGAGCAGGATCACTGCTGAGGGAACTGTGGCTGTGGGTAAGGCCACGCCGGAGCACGTATAACTCTGAAGGCATTGTGGCCCATGGAGAAGGCCATGATGGAACAGGTGCACCTCAAAGCGCCTGTGGCTGCGCGTAAGCCTATGCTGCAGCAGGTCTAGCCCTGGAGAGCCTGTGGCGCATCGATAAGGCTTCACTTGAGCAGGCACACCCTGAAGGGACTGCAGGCTGTGGATAAGGCCAAGCAGGGGCAAGGGGAGGAGCTCATTGCAATGTTAAACCCTATGGTCTGGTCTAAAGGGACCGCGGTGGAGATCTGTCGTAACCCGAACCTGACTGTTCTGGAGGGGTTATGTGTTGGTAAGGTTCAGACCGCTGAGGAGAGACATCTGGAAGATTCCCGGGGGCAGAACGCCCAGACTCCTCTCCGGCTGTCTTGCTACCGTACAACCGTTTCGAGTGAATGTATGTACAAAACCAAACCAAGGTCCATACAATGGTGTTTGAGAGTAGAAAAAAGCACCCACTGGGCTCCAACAGGTAGAGAAGCAATCCACTGGCACATCAGGATTTTATCAACATACGAGTGCATTATTAAATCTCCAAATACTGGCAAAACCCTAGCACACCAGCTAAGCCTCTAAATATTGACATTGGCTCGAAATCTACTCAGATAGTCATGGATAAAGGTATATAAAAATTTAGTAGTAATCAGGATAATAATAATACAGGCGACACTTATGACTGCGATTATAGTGACTGGCAGTGACATCCAGCCTAGCATCCTTGACCAGGAGGATGGCAGCGCGCTACTGTGGACATTTTATGGGCTGCTTACGGACGTTTTAGACGGCTGGTCCATAGACTAAGGGAATGATACCTGTGTATTGCGTCAAAGGATGGGAAGGAGGAGGGCGGTTAATGAGGCTGTATTGGATCGTGTGGGAGCTGAGCATGACGGAAAGGGTACGGAATACGGGGCGGAGAACGTGCTGGTGCTAGCTGGGGTAGAGTTCATTTTCTTCACAGTAGCTGGTATGGGGCTGTGTTTTGGGTTCGTGCTGGAAACAGTGCTGATGATAACACAGGGATGGCTTTGATCTTGCCGAGCAGCGCTTACACAGCGTCAAGGTCTTTTCTGTTTCTCACCCCACCCCACCGGCGAGTGGGCTGGGGGTTCTTGTGGTTCAACCCCAGCCGGCAACTCAGCCCCGCACAGCCGCTCGCTCTCTCTGCCCCAGCGGGATGGGGGGAGAGAATCAGAAGTGTAAAAGTGAGAAAACTCATTGGCTGAGATAAAGACAGTTTAATAACGGAAATGAAATAAAATATTAACAAAACCAAATTGTAATGAAAAGGGAAACAACAAAGAGAGCGAAACAGAACCCCAGAAGGACAAGCGATGCAAATGAAAACGACTGCTCGTCAGTTGCCCAGTGCCCAGCCGGTTCCCGAGCAGCGGCCGCCCCACCAACCTCTCCCCCAGCTTTATACGCTGAGCATGGCGTCACGTGGTGTGGAATATCCCTTGGGTCAGTTGGGGTCAGCTGTCCCAGCCGGGACCCCTCTCAGCTTCCCACGCCCCCCCCCAGACCACTCGCTGGTGGGGCGGGGAGAGAAGCAGAAAAGGCCTTGACGCTCTGTAAGCACTGCTCGCCAAAGACGAAAACACCTCTGCGCCATCAACGCTGTTTCCAGCACAAATCCAGAAAGCAGCCCCATACTAGCTGCTGTGAAGAAAATTAACTTCATCCCAGCCAAACCCAGCACGGGGTACGCAAGAAGCTGGGAGGAGACATGGCTGGGACAGCTGATCCCAACTGACCAAGGGGAAATTCCGTACCGTGTGATGTCTCGCTCAGCCTGTAAAGCTGGGGGAAGAAGAAGGAAGCGGGGATGTTCAGAGCGATGGTGTTTGTCTTCCCAAGTCACCGCTACGCGTGATGGAGCCCTGCTTTCCCGGACGTGTCTGAACACCTGCCAGCCCACAGGCGGCAGTGAATGGATTCCTTGTGTTGCTTTGCTTGCACGCACAGTTTTTGCTTTACCTGTTAACCGGTCATTATCTCAACCAACGGATTTTCTCCCCTTCACTCTTCCCACTGTCTCCCCCATCCCACTGAGGGGAGCGACCGAGCGGCTCTGTGGGGCAGTGTTGCCAGCTGACGCTAAACAACGAGAAGCCCCAGCCACCACCCAGCCCCTGCCGGGCACCAGCAAACCCCACGGACATGGAGGCAGCCGTTGCTCATCCCATGCCTGGGCCCAGAGTGTGCCCCACTGCAACCTGCCCCACACCCCATCCCTCGCTCTGGCCGTGGCGAGCTCCACAGGCACTGCCTTTTTCTGGGCTTTGAATCCTCTCTGAGGGCCTCACAAGCGCTGTGCTCTTCCAGGAACATCAAGGCCATTGCCAGTGGGGGACAAGAGGCTGCCCCCCACGTCACGGGCACTCCCGGCACAGCAGGGAAGAGATGAAGGCTTAGGGCACAGGGTCCAAGCTTAGGCGGGTCCCAACTTGCACGCAAAGCCTAGAGGGGTTGAACACCGGCTCCCAGCCACCCATTCCCCGTGCGCCATCCCAGAACCCTAGCACACCCTTGGACCTCTTCCTCCTCCCACCCAGTGGGGTCCCTCTCGTTTGCCGGGGTCCCCGTCTCTCGCTGCGCATCGAGAGAGTCGTTGCGCAGCCCCAGGGTGCGGGGCTGCTTGCAGGGGGTGGGGAGGAGGGATCAGGGGAAGGGACTCACCGGCGTCTTCCTCACCTGTCCTGGACTGCAACAGCTTTGCTGCAGCCTGGGTCCTGCCCTGCCTTTTATCCCGTGCCCTTGGCTGGGCCCTCTCCTCCCATTCCGGGAAACAAGGGCAAGTCAGGAAACAAAAGCGAAAGTCATAGACCAGGAGGGAGGAGTAAAACCCCCGGCCGTCAGCTGTGCACGAAAACATGCGGCAGGCAACATAAAGATAGCTTAGTAAGTGAAGGAACAAGAGCGAAAAACAAGCGGCGCAGAAGCAAACGCTCGTTGCCGAGCACGGTGCCACGCGGCGCGGGAGGGCAGTGAGATACAGGCCCAAGCCGTGGACGGCCCAGCACGGGAAGTGCTCAGGGCCAGGTGGGACGCGGGCTTTGAGGAACCGGACCTAGTGCAAGGTGTCCCTGCTCACGAGGTTCCTCTTCTCCTCCACCCACAGACACGTCCCCTACAGCAGCTCTCTCACGCACCCCCTGAAACTCCCGCCACGGCCCCTGCTGCTTCCCCACATGCACGTCCCCCCCCAGATACTTCTCCCCACGCCCCTCCTGGACAAGCCCCCGCTCCCATGAGTCTCCCATCTGAGAGGCTGCCAAGAAACGTCGTGGTCAGCCCCTGAACCCCCGTGCCCCAACGTGCACACCGCCTCCCCACGGGACCAGGGAGCTCTTCCGTGCATCCATCGGGAGGCGCACAAAAATCGTGCCGGAGTAAAGCAAACTTCAAAATTGGGATGAAATTTGCCTTGAGGGGGTAGGAAATTGGTCGTTAGGGGCACGTGAGCATTGGCGTCTCGGGGAAAGGCTGTGTCCAGAGGCGGGGCTGTATTCGGTCCCTGCTCCGGTGGCCTTCCCAAGGGCAGAGGGACGCGTGTCCATCACCATCAGCAATGCCCACCTCAGTGCCCCACCAACCCTTGCAGCATTAGAAAAAGGGAGGAGGTGTGGTTTGTGGTCCTAAAATCTACTTAAAATGACAAAGAGAGTTGGCGCACATTCAGAGCTGGAGTGAGCAGCCTGTGCCTTGCTGCGCATGGCTCTGCGGGCGGAAATGAACGGAGCTCTTTGAAAAAAACCCAACAAAACAAACTAACCAACCAACCAAAACCCCCAAATCAACCACCACGTGCTTACGCCACGGGTATCTGTATGGATGTAAGGGGTAAATCTTTCTTTCTGAGTCACCTTACATCTTGCTAGGAAGCCCAAAAGAGCACGGGGACACTCAAGACCGCCCCACGAGAGGCCTCCAGGTCTCAAGGGCCTCCCCAGGCGGCTCGCCGCCCGCACGGGTGTTTGGTGTGAAGGGGACTGCAACTCTGGGAAGCGTTGAATCAAACGAAATACTTTCACTGTATACAACCTTTTTAAAGCCGCCTTTAATTGCCTCAGACAAGTGGGACTTTCAAAACCGGAGAGCAGGAAGTTGTGTCTGTCCCCAAGTGGGTTTGAGTTTGCAATTTGTCAAGACAAGCAAACCGAAGGGATCCCAGAACTCAGACGAGGCCTGAAGTCATCAGTGGAAGGGGCAAAGTCACGATTAAGAGGCCAATGTCTCTACGGTGGGGACAACAGCGCCCAGGTCTCTGACCGATTCACCTGCTGCTCCTCGAGCGGTTGCCCGTGTCTCCACTTTGAGGGCACTGGAGCTGCCGTCACTCTTGCTCCTGCACGGTGCTGAGGGTACAGCACTGAAAGTTAAACCCAAACGCTCCAGCCAAGCAAGATCTCATATCCCCAGGGCGTGTAAAAGACGCGAGGGCCACGGAAATGACTCATTTTCCTGGAAAAATGACAGCTATTGTTCGGAAAGCCATGAGAGACCAACAAAGGAAAAGAAAAAAACCCCCAAATTTAGTGAAAACCGCTCCCGCAGCTGAAACGAGACCCCGGCAAAAAATTCGCATTCCCGACAACGAAGCTTTTCCTCAGGGATTTGCAAAGGGCGTTTTTAAGTCCTTGCTTCACAGACTAAAAATGATGGGGCTGAGGAAGGGGGTGAAGACCGTGTAGGACACATCGATGAGAGCGCTCGCTCCCGCAGCACGGGGCGATTTGCCTTGCGCGTAGATCACGGAGGCGCAGCCGTAATGCACCGCCACTACGGCCACGTGGGAGGCGCGGGTGGAGAAGGTTTTGTGTCTCCCCTGCGCTGAAGGCATCTGCAGGACGCGGCCAAGGATGAAGGCGTAGAAGAAGGATGAGCAGAAAGCATCCCAGCAAGGCGGCCGCGCAAAGGACATCGACTGCGGTGCCAACCATCTCGCCACCAGCATAAGCCAGCTGGAGCAACGGGGGCACGTGGCAGAAGAAATGGTCAACGTGGCGGGACCGGCAGAAGAAGTAACTGGAAGACAGCAGTCCCACCAGACTCCAGGAGAGTAAACTGAGCTACAGCTTCATGGGGGTCTCACCTGACTCTGGGCGCCCACCGTTTCTCTCCTTCTAGAGGGGAGGGGGCTTTTCTCGCAGGGACTTGTCCAGTCACGCCGATCGCTTTACCTCCAGAGGCGCTGGCTCACGCCGCTCCAGGGGTCCTCATGCTCCCGGACCATGATCGACCTTGAGGGACCTCTACAGGCATGGGGGATGTCGGAAACCAGAGACGCAGTTGGATGTCGTGGTCTTGGAACCGTAGGAATCCTGTAATACCTTTAAAACTGGTATTTCCTGCTGCTGCTTTCAACCCTGCAGGCTTTGGGAGGAGAAGCCGTTCCCAAATCGATGGTAACGCTGAGGCGATGAGCGCTCGCTCTTCCAGGAAACCCCGATCAGCTCCATGATGATCCCGTCTGCCTTTTCCCTCCGTGTCCGGCCACCAACGCGGCTCCTACAGAGGGACTGAAAGAGTTTGTAGGCACCTGGGGTGGGTGGAAGCACCGGGTTGAGCGTCATCATCCAAGTCAGACGATGCCTGGCTCTTACAGAGGTCCCAGGGGGCTGAAGATCTCGTGTTCCCTTGGTGCGGGAGCGTGGGGACGCGGAGGAGCTCAGCCTGGCGAAGCAGGTCGAGGGGAGGTGGGGACGCGGCTCCCTCCGTTCACGTCTCACGCGGGGCCACGCCAGCGGGAATCGTGGCGCTTCCCCGAGAGGCCGGCGACGAGCAGCACCGCCCGCTCGCTGCCATGAGGATTAAACGTCTCCACGGGGTGTGGACGCGACACTGGCAGCCGAGGAGAAGCCCTGCTGCGCCAGCCGAGAGGACCGCCTCGCTTGTCTTGAAGATCTCAACGGTTCGGGCCTTTTAGCTTGAAAAATCCACGGTGTGGCGGAAAGAGCAGAAGGGACGGGGCCGAGCGCGCACGGCCCGTGGCACGAGGTCACCTCGCGCGCGCGCCGCGGGACAGCTGTCTGTCCTCGAAGAGGCCACCGGGGGAAGTGCCACCTCCCGCCTGTTGCCACCAGCCCAAGGCTTCATCACACAGAGCAGATGGCTCGCAGGGTCTCCCGGGGTGGCACAGGACCTCTCTGTGGGTCCAAGATGGTTTAACGCTGAGTTTTAAGCTGAATTGTGGAAAAATTCACGAAGGCACCCAAAACCACGAGGGGGTTGGCGGGGTGTGGGGTGTAAATCCAGCCTCCCGCGCTTCCTTCTCAGGGTGTAAGGCGAGGACTTGGCTCTCCTAACTCCTCCGTGGAGGTGTCTCCAACCGAGCTGGTTCCTCAGATCTTCAGAGAGCTGGAGAAGCTCTGGGGGGGGGGCAGTCGTCCGCAGCTCTGGCAGGTGCAGGACACCCCTCGCCAGGGTTCCCGTGGGGCCGTCACGTTGGGACCCGCGACATCAGCTCCGTCTCTTGGAGTTTGGCTTCGGCGCCGCAGCACCAGCGCCGGCAGAGGTGAACGGGATTTCTCTGAGTCCACCCCCCACCCCAATTCCAGCCCACACCTCCCGGGTGGAGATGAGCTCTGTGGGCTAAGGGGGAGGCGGAGGAGCTGGGCTGAGCCTCCGGACCCAGCCGAAGGCCTGGCTTAAGCCCAGGAGATCGTTGCCGACGCCCGTGTAACCGCGCAGCTCCTGCTCTGCCTCGCCGTGCCCTCGGAGGGGCGGCAGCACCCAACCCTCCCCCACACACACAGCGGTCGCTGCGTGGCTGCTGGACCCCACGGGCGACGTCTTGGGGCCGCCCGGCGCTCCCAGCGCGCGCCTGCCCCTCTGGTCGCCGATGGTGGGGGGGGAGCATGGCCAAACCCAACCCCAACCCCAACCCCGTCCCAAGCTCAGATCCAACCCTAACCCTAACCTTAAATCTAACCTGAACCTTAACCCTAACGTTAGCCCTAAGCCTAACCTGAACCGTAAACCAAATCTGAACCCTAAACCCAACTCTAATGCTAAACCTAACCCTAACCTGAAACTTAAACCTCTCCCAAGTCCTGACCCTAACGCTAGCCCTAACCCTAAGCCTACACCCTGAACCGAACCTGAACCCGAACCCTAATTCCAACCTGAACCTGAACCCTAATCCTAACCTGAACCCTAATCCCAACCTGAACCCTAATCCTAACCCTAACCTTGACCCCTAAGCCCAACCCTAAGCCTAACTCTGATTTGACACCTAAGCCCATCTCTAAGCTTAACCATGACCGTGATTTGGCCCCTAGGCCCATCCCTGACCCCTAAGCCTAACCCTGACCTCTGACCCCTGAGCCCACCCCCGGCCCCCCGCACTGCCCCTTCCCCTCCCCCCCGCACTGCCCCTTCCCC
>VZSC01016411.1:872-53030 GCA_013398225.1 Steatornis caripensis
TAAAAAGCAAAGTTACCAAAAGAAAATTGGTTCTGTCCTGGCCCAAACCAGGACAGGGACCTTGACAGGCTTGAGAGGTGAGCCCATGCGAACTGTATGAAGTTCAACAAGGTGAAGTGCAAGGTCCTGCACATGGGTCAGGGCAATCACAAGCACAGACTGCAGGATGAAGGGATTGAGAGCAGCCCTGAGAAGGACTGGGTGATGTTGGCTGATGAGAAGCTCAATATGAGCCAGCAAAGTGCGCTTGCAGCCCAGAAGGCCAACCATATCCTGGGCTGCATCAAAAGAAGCATGATCAGCAAGTCGAAGGAGCTGCTTCTGCCCCTCTACTCCACTCTCATGAAACCCCACCTGGAGTACTGTGTTCAGCTCTGGGGCCCCCAACATAAGAAGGACATGGACCTGTTAGAGCAAGTCCAGAGGAGTGCCACAAAGATAATTGGGAGCTGCAGCACCTCTCCTATGAAGATAGGCTGAGAGAGCTGGGGTTGTTCAGCCTGGAGAAGAGAAGGCTCCAGGGAGACCTTACAGCAGCCTTCTAGCACCTGAAGGGGGCCTACAAGAGAGCTGCATATGGACTTTTTACAAGGGCATGTAGTGATAGGGTGAGGGGTAACAGGTTTAAACTGAAAGAGGATAGATTCAGGTTAGATATTAAGAAGAAATTCTTCACGATGAGGGTGGTGAGATACCGGAACAGGTTGCCCAGAGAAGTTATGGATGCCTCCTTCCTGGGAGTATTCAAGGCCAGGTTGGATGGGGCTTTGAGCAACCTGGTCTAGTGGAAAGTATCCCTGCCCATGGCATGGGTGTTGGAACGAGGTGATCTTTAAGGTCCTTTCCAACCCAAACCATTCTATGATTCTACTTAATTTAGTGAGGAAGTAAAAAAGAAAAAGGTATTAAAAATTACCTATAAAGCTTGTTCTTTTTTCCCCCCTCCTTCAGAGAAGAAGACATAAACAAGCTCCATTTAGAAAATGTTATCAGCTCTGAACAGAAGTTTTAGATCCCCTCTCTGGAGTATACTGAGCAAATGTTTCTCTGTACCACGTGATCCAAAGAGACACTGTTTTTCTTAGTGATGTTTCCATTTTAAAGCTGCCAGCTAGAGGNGAAGCATGATCAGCAAGTCGAAGGAGCTGCTTCTGCCCCTCTACTCCACTCTCATGAAACCCCACCTGGAGTACTGTGTTCAGCTCTGGGGCCCCCAACATAAGAAGGACATGGACCTGTTAGAGCAAGTCCAGAGGAGTGCCACAAAGATAATTGGGAGCTGCAGCACCTCTCCTATGAAGATAGGCTGAGAGAGCTGGGGTTGTTCAGCCTGGAGAAGAGAAGGCTCCAGGGAGACCTTACAGCAGCCTTCTAGCACCTGAAGGGGGCCTACAAGAGAGCTGCATATGGACTTTTTACAAGGGCATGTAGTGATAGGGTGAGGGGTAACAGGTTTAAACTGAAAGAGGATAGATTCAGGTTAGATATTAAGAAGAAATTCTTCACGATGAGGGTGGTGAGATACCGGAACAGGTTGCCCAGAGAAGTTATGGATGCCTCCTTCCTGGGAGTATTCAAGGCCAGGTTGGATGGGGCTTTGAGCAACCTGGTCTAGTGGAAAGTATCCCTGCCCATGGCATGGGTGTTGGAACGAGGTGATCTTTAAGGTCCTTTCCAACCCAAACCATTCTATGATTCTACTTAATTTAGTGAGGAAGTAAAAAAGAAAAAGGTATTAAAAATTACCTATAAAGCTTGTTCTTTTTTCCCCCCTCCTTCAGAGAAGAAGACATAAACAAGCTCCATTTAGAAAATGTTATCAGCTCTGAACAGAAGTTTTAGATCCCCTCTCTGGAGTATACTGAGCAAATGTTTCTCTGTACCACGTGATCCAAAGAGACACTGTTTTTCTTAGTGATGTTTCCATTTTAAAGCTGCCAGCTAGAGGGCACCCAAAGAGGTAGATTAATTGTTTCAGCTTTTGTTCTTCAGCAATCTCGTTATTCCTCTGCTCACCTATGTCAACATAGTACCACATGGAAAATGCCGGAAAACTCCAGTCTTGCCCTAAGAGAGCTCATATACGTATGTGGCACCATGTGGTGCACACACCACGTGGAAGTGGTCATCACAAGAGTCCAATTGCATTAGCATTCCCTTTTGCCAGGGGTAAACTGTCACGCTCCACACACTATGTCTGGTTACAAGCCTCTCTTGTTTGGCTTGAAAGCACACTGCATCCCCACCTACAGAAACATTATGCTCTTCCANCTAGGTGGCACCATGTGGTGCACACACCATGTGGAAATGGTCATCACAAGAGTCCAATTGCATTAGCATTCCCTTTTGCCAGGGGTAAACTGTCACGCTCCGCACACTATGTCTGGTTACAAGCCTCTCTTGTTTGGCTTGAAAGCACACTGCATCCCCACCTACAGAAACATTATGCTCTTCCAAAGGCTTTGCTGTGAAGTTCCTCCTACTGCACATAGATTCTGGCAGTATAGCAGACATGATGAACTCATACCTGCAATCCGATTCCTTTCACCTCACTTTGCATAAGCTCCTCTGACTCCTGTTTAACGTGATAAATGTGATGTGTTAAACACTTCTTAAATGTTTGCATGACTGACGATGCTGAAAAACAGCTTAAGGATTGAACCTCTGTCTCTCAGCCTCTCTTGTAGGAGTGTTTATTTAAACATTTCAATAGGACAAAGGAAACAATGAAGTCTTTGCCAGTCCTTTATTTCCAATTTTTTTCATAGCTTTATATGAAATTGTAAAGGCAGTTCTACCATCATAAAAACATGTGTACCAAACGTGTAATTCATATTACTAGTAAAAGTATTTTTTTCCAATACAACTTCCATCTTTTCTACAAAGGCAGGCAGTGGATTCATCAGCAAATGAATCTTGACAGACACGTGATCCACGGCCGTCCTAATAATCTATACTTAAAAATTTACAAGCCTTTCTAAAGAATTAGCAATAAAATAATTAGCATAAATCTTAAGCTAATTGTTTATCTACATTGCACACTAGCATGTAGCTCAAGATCTTCAAACCAGCTCCAAATAAACTAGTTTGGTCAGTATCAGATACAGCCTAAGCACCTTGAAGCAGAGCAGATTAGCCCCCAGGAGCTCTGTGCTTCCTTAGCACGATCTTGAGTACATTTGTAGGCTTACCCCTAGTTTAATGCTTGTGCTTACCATTTGTGCCTGTTTTTTTTAAAGGATAATAAATTTTGAGTGTAGGCTTTGCTTTTCTTTAAGATCGTGTATATAGCCAAAAATAGCAAACAAAAAAAGGTTTTAAATCCATCAGACATTTTACCACTGCTGAAGGTCACATTGCCAATAACTGAGAGACAGGAAAAAACATCATGAAGTTATGTATGGTCACGTTACTCTTCTACCTGCTTTGATCTGTCTGCAAGAATGATTTATAAAACTGTTAGGACCTGCATACATTAACCAAACTATCTCATTATAGCTTTCATAGTGCTAACTAGTTATCGCTAGTGGCAGCAACACAGTTAATGAACAACTCATGATTGAGTATCAATATGTCACCAGACAATATTCATTCAACCCAATCACTTGTTCTTAAGGATTTTCAGTTCAGAGGCAACATAACTGGAAATACATTGGTTTGTGTCACTGCATTCACCCTTTTCTTCAGTTAAATGTCTTTGTGATAATTTTCTACTTTTCCTGTTACTCTGTCAGATATTTGACTAGGAAAAGCTTTTATTATACTACCAATTATGTTTTTTCTTATGATAACATTTGTTTTTTCTAGTAGAAATGCTTTTGTTCTCTATAATTTAGAAAACCCATCTCTAAACATCTGCAATAAAAAGATAATGCAAGTAAATTAATGGCAGCTGGAATCTTTATACATAACACAGCAAAGAATATCTGAGCCTCTCTGCCAGAATTTCAGTCCCTTTTTATCTAATTGTTTGTTCTTCTTGCATTTGTCCCTTCAGCATAACAATTAATACTGTGTTCTCCTAAGCAGTCTAATCAAGCATTGATTGCCCTCAGATGCTTTAGTTGGGAGAGAAAAGGAGGGGAAAAACCTTGAGAAATGTGTTGGTTTCACTTATTCACAGAGAATTACATTGGGATACTGTGGATCAATTGCCTTCACTAATACAATTTTAAACATCAGTGCAAACCATTACAAGGAGAAAAACAAAATTTGTCACCCTTGCCCCCACCTTTTGGGATCCCCGTCCATTGGGATCAGTTTATCGCTTGTTTTAAGGGAGTACCTTGAACTACAGAAATATCTCTGTAATATTAGGAACGTACCCTACCATCTTAACACTTCCTCAAGCACGTTCCTGGCTTCAATTTTAATATGACACAGGTCCACTGTTTAGCCTGATGCACATGTCCACCACACACCTTTCTAGAACAGATGGAATTGCATTGGAAGAGTACTTTACTACTACCCTAAGTAGAAAGAGAAACAGACCCACAGATAAATGGCTTCTCAGAACCAGAACTACAAATGAAAAAAGCCCTTATTATTCTCACAGCTAACGGACAGCTAATTTTCCTTAAGTTGCAAGAGCTTAAATCACAAGAACCCACAATTTTTGCTTCAGAAAACTCAGATTATCAGTGCTCAATACTATTGCCTGAGTCTTCTCTGACTTCAGGCAGTCCACATCAGAAAGGAAGTAAAGGCTATAAAACTTATACTACAAACTGGTACTTAACATTTATAGCCTTTGCTTAAGGCCCCTGTGCACCATGCTGTGGAAATATACTTTAATAAATGTTTTAACTGCCACTATGGAGATATCCTTTCCACCAAAATCAGTTACATGTGTAAGTATACAAGACAAAGAAATGGACAAATAAGAGGCGAATGCTTTCCCAAACATTTAAAATTTCAAGATTAGTCCATACAACTTTCCATTCAGAAGATATAAAAGAGAAAAAGAACTGCAGCATGTATTCGAAGTTCTAATTTTTGCTCTACAGGCATATCTATAACAGCTGTATAGTTATGCCGTCTGCATAATTAAGTTCCTTCATGGCATACCTCCCAAACCAGCAATTTTGCATCAACGTTTGGTGCATTAGTATGTGCTGAATCCGTACACACTCTTACAATCAGGTATTGTGTTTCTACTGGAAAGCAGTAAAAAGCTGTTTCCTCGAACACTTACCAGCTGCTGGCAGTAGCGTGAATGCATTTACTCTGTTTCAGACTCAAAGCAAAGACCTCAGTTTAAATCGCCTTCAGCATTTTCCCTGGGTCATGGACTTCACATAGACAAGGCAGGGAGTAGTTTGCTCAGTCCTGAGCTGGAAGTCGTACAGCCTGACCCAGATGAGACCCACCACTAGTGCGCTTTGCTGCATCTCACCACCTTCTCTGCACTAGCTGGCGTAGTAGAAGCGAGTACAGGACGCACCTCTCTGCTGTTTAACACAATAGACTCATCTTGGTTTAGCATCTATTTAAGTATGCAAAAGGCAAGACAAAACCAGAAAGTTCCTATTTAGCTTTGACATCAAACTGACAATAATTCTACATAAACAAGCATATAGAATCTGAAATGTACATTGAACCAACTGAGAATGAAACAAACCCAAGACAGGGATACAACAGCCAAAGTAGGTAACAAATGAGAAAAACAGAAACACAGACAGCATTAGCACTTGCACAACACCTGAAATCTGTGTTTCTAATGGACAGTAGAGACATACACTCTTGCAGGCAGTCATAGTATGGCTTCTCTTGGATGTGATCCATACAAATTAAGACTATCTTAAGTGTACCTTGCCCTGAGAGTTGCTATTTCTAGTTTTATTTTGTTGTTATTCTTTACTAATCTAGTTTTATGACTCACTTGAGTGCCTGCCAATAAATATATCTTCAGAGGCATCTGGTGTTGTGGCTTGCATCTTACATGATCAGAACACCTCAAATTCTTGCTTCAAAGTGTATTGTCTTTTTATGGGGATAAGAATTACAAAAAGGGATGGGCAAGAGCAAACTTTTTACTTCTGCATTTCTAGTTTTGATTTTCTAGATTGTTCCCCAAACCTGCCAGCAAGAGCTGCAACGATAAATCACAACGGGGAGGAATGGCCCTTGTTTGAACTTCCAGGTTTAGCTGAAGAGATACGAAGTAGTCCCAGGAGTAGTTTTTCAACCTGCGCATGTATTCCTTTCAAAGACTGTATAACTACATCTGGTCAACTGCATGGACATTCTGGTAGCAGTCCTTGGCCTGCCCCTCCTCTTTCATATTATCTTTATACTGAAAAGAAAGTAGAAAAGTTCATAGGAGCCCTCCTTTTGAAGAAAATTATCAGTTTGCAGATGGAGATATTTAGAAAGAATTTATTCCCTCTGCCTATACAGGGATATACTCAGCACATCTGTATGCTAGAAAGATCTTAAGCAGCTCTGAGTAACTGCTAATATGCCCCAAACAGCTCTACACTATCCCAAAACCAAGCCGGCCCAAGGACTAGTGAACGCAGGAGAGTTCAAGACAGCACACTTCAGGAGGATGCTGTGGAAGAGCACTAGGGTGTATTTATAGCTTTTATCTCTGTCATATAACAGAAACGGTACTGAGTCAAGTTCCCTAGAATCAAACACCTGAAGATTCAGCTGTATTTAAAGTGAATTAATACAGATGTAGTGAGGCTTTATTATTTCTGAATGGCATCATCTACACAGGAATTAAAGGTGATTTTAATTAGCTCATCATAAATTAACATTTTTACTTATTCCAAATGAATTTCTAATAAATGTTCTGTTGCACATAAGCCTTTAGACATATGCTTGTTGCTGAATGACTTTATCTGGACGCTAGTTGCTCTGGTGAAACTGTCTTAATCACTGACATTTATTGCTGACAAGCAGCAAGGGAACAGAAGAGGTTATTCTCAGGTATAGGAGAGGCATATGAGTGAAGGATGTAACAAGAACAGCAGCAGAGCAGCTCACCTTATAAGAACTGCAACAACTCGTATAACGAAAAACGTGCCTCACCACACAAATGGGTTTGTGCATTCATGGCTTGTCTTGCCCATCCCCTCTACAGCATTGCCATCCTCCTCTCTGTAGGACACGGAACCATCACAATAACAAAAATAATTAATCCCTAATCATTAATATATTTGACATGTTTCACTATAAGAAATCAGGCTAAATATTTAATGTTTTTTCCTATGGAAACCAACGTCGATGCTTGGCTCTGCTGACTTTCTTATGCACCGGAAATGAAAGGGTGGAAAAGGAGTCAGACTTGTGACCCTCCTGCAGGGAGGAGCTGCCGGACAGGTGACCCAAACCTGACCAAATGAGTATTCCATCCCATACACATCATATTCAGTATAAAGCTAAGGGATCGCGAGGGTCAAGCTCTCTTCTTCCATGGTCAGCATCCAAGGAGGACGCTGTGTGATTCTTCTGCCTTCGATCCCAATGCATGTGTTCCTGAATCCAGTTCCTGTCTGCTGCTGAGTCCAGTCAAGGACTTTCCCGGGGCCCATCCTGAAGTGCCCAGGGTGACGTGATCATCATTGGGAGAGCTCGATACTGGTTTTGTATATATTTGTATATATTTCATTATTATTTTTTCTATTATTATTATACCTTATAGTTATATTAAAGCTGTTTTAACTTTTCCAACCCATAAGTCTCTTTCCTTTTTCTCCTCCCTTTCCCCTTTTGGGGAGCGGAGGGGTTAACAAAGAGCATCTAACATCTGTTTAATAGCCAGCCTGCCTTTAAACCATAACAGTAGTATAACTGCACGGATGTGCCAGTTGTATCCCAGTTGTGTTATATTCCTTTTGCCTCCTGTGACAAAAGAGTCAGAAGCATTATATCTTATTATTGCCTTCCAATATAGTCTGAGCACCTCAAAAGTCACCTCTGAGGCACGACAACCTTGAAGTAGCTGGACAACAAGGAAAATAGAAAGGTCAGGAGTCCTTTGCAAAACAGTAAAAGTCAATCATCTTTGTTTGGACACACTAAGTTAATTACACTTGTGCAACACAATGGAAAACTAGAAAGGTTGTGCTTAGTTTGTTATCCCTCTTCACTGAGCACCAGGGCTGTGCTGTTGCAGGACTGCAGAGCCAAGTTCAAAAGTGATAAAAATGTATTTAAAAAACCCCACCCCCCCCAAAATCACCAACCTTTTCTTGACACGAATCGTCAATTATATTTAAAACAAAAACAACAAAAAAGGAGCTGGGGGGAAAAAATCCTCCTGCTATTGACTAATAGATAATTTTATTTTCATAGAATCATAGAATTGTTTAGGTTGCAAAAGACCTTTAAGATCAACTTCAACCATAAACCTAACACTGCCAAGTCTACCACTAAACCAAGTCCCTAAGCACCACACCTACACATCTTTTAAATGCCTCCAGGGATGGTGAATCCACCGCTTCCCTGGGCAGCCTGTTCCAAGGCTTGACAACCCTTTCAGTGAAGAAACTTTTCCTAATATCCAGTCTAAATCTCCCCTGAGAGGCAAACCTGAGGCCATTTTCTCTTATCCTAACTCTTGTTCCTAACCATTTGAACCTGGTTTGTATTTTCAGCATCATAGCAAATCATAATTTGGATACTGTTACTATGACTAGTAACACTGTTTGAAAACAGTGCAAAAAATGCAGATATCAAGGTTCCGTAAGGAAACTTAATTCAGAAACAACTNAAGGGATCGCGAGGGTCAAGCTCTCTTCTTCCATGGTCAGCATCCAAGGAGGACGCTGTGTGATTCTTCTGCCTTCGATCCCAATGCATGTGTTCCTGAATCCAGTTCCTGTCTGCTGCTGAGTCCAGTCAAGGACTTTCCCGGGGCCCATCCTGAAGTGCCCAGGGTGACGTGATCATCATTGGGAGAGCTCGATACTGGTTTTGTATATATTTGTATATATTTCATTATTATTTTTTCTATTATTATTATACCTTATAGTTATATTAAAGCTGTTTTAACTTTTCCAACCCATAAGTCTCTTTCCTTTTTCTCCTCCCTTTCCCCTTTTGGGGAGCGGAGGGGTTAACAAAGAGCATCTAACATCTGTTTAATAGCCAGCCTGCCTTTAAACCATAACAGTAGTATAACTGCACGGATGTGCCAGTTGTATCCCAGTTGTGTTATATTCCTTTTGCCTCCTGTGACAAAAGAGTCAGAAGCATTATATCTTATTATTGCCTTCCAATATAGTCTGAGCACCTCAAAAGTCACCTCTGAGGCACGACAACCTTGAAGTAGCTGGACAACAAGGAAAATAGAAAGGTCAGGAGTCCTTTGCAAAACAGTAAAAGTCAATCATCTTTGTTTGGACACACTAAGTTAATTACACTTGTGCAACACAATGGAAAACTAGAAAGGTTGTGCTTAGTTTGTTATCCCTCTTCACTGAGCACCAGGGCTGTGCTGTTGCAGGACTGCAGAGCCAAGTTCAAAAGTGATAAAAATGTATTTAAAAAACCCCACCCCCCCCAAAATCACCAACCTTTTCTTGACACGAATCGTCAATTATATTTAAAACAAAAACAACAAAAAAGGAGCTGGGGGGAAAAAATCCTCCTGCTATTGACTAATAGATAATTTTATTTTCATAGAATCATAGAATTGTTTAGGTTGCAAAAGACCTTTAAGATCAACTTCAACCATAAACCTAACACTGCCAAGTCTACCACTAAACCAAGTCCCTAAGCACCACACCTACACATCTTTTAAATGCCTCCAGGGATGGTGAATCCACCGCTTCCCTGGGCAGCCTGTTCCAAGGCTTGACAACCCTTTCAGTGAAGAAACTTTTCCTAATATCCAGTCTAAATCTCCCCTGAGAGGCAAACCTGAGGCCATTTTCTCTTATCCTAACTCTTGTTCCTAACCATTTGAACCTGGTTTGTATTTTCAGCATCATAGCAAATCATAATTTGGATACTGTTACTATGACTAGTAACACTGTTTGAAAACAGTGCAAAAAATGCAGATATCAAGGTTCCGTAAGGAAACTTAATTCAGAAACAACTTCTTTTTCCCTACCCTCAAGTCAGATGCAGTAATGTAATAGATTTCAGTATATATGTTACAGTAGTTATGTTAGGCTAAACTATTACAGAGGTTAACAGCTGTGCTGAAACTTTACATTTTGACATGTCGATATTTTTCATTCAAACTAGACAACCAGGAAGAAGTAATTATGGTACATAATTTTCCTTTTTAAAAAAAAAACAAATAAACTCTTATAAGTAGGAGTGTCAGGGAGCAAGTTGAAGATCATTAAAAAGATTTGAGGTCAAAAAACACAATCCTAGCAGAGCAACGATAATGCAGACCTCTCTAACTGTTCCTTGCTGTTACAAGTGAAAGGTGAAAGTGTGATAGCCAGAATAGGTGTATTAGTCAGATTTGAATATTTACAGTTACTACAACTTCCAGAGCCAATACTTTTACAAAGATTTTTTTCCATTTCAGCTTTCTGGTTTTTACCAATCTTTAGATAAAAATCACAAAAAAATATGAGAAGAGTTTTCAACAAGTGTCAGATCCTGTCCCTTGCTCACCTTCTGACTTTGCTGTTCAATGCTGTTTATATAATCCTTGGGGACACTATGTATGACATACATCACTCCTGAAAATTCGATCCCTACTATAACAGCTAATTGACCTGTCAGTCCCATGGGCTGCTTTGATCACTGAAGCTGCATATATATTCTGCCATGTTTAAATTTAACACTGAATTAATGTTTTATTGCTGTTTGATGTTTGTCTAGGTTGATGAAAACAAAATAAATTGCTCCGTCAGTAAAAATCATACAGAACTAAAAAAGCTGGTCTGCGACTTGTAATACAACTTCTTGAATGATTGTGGAGTTCTATTAACAGCTATGAAGTCAGGGCCTTTTATGCTTTGTTTGCAATCCTCATCTCTTATCTAATGTGAGTCTGAACTAATTAACCATTAACTCGCTTATTAAATGACCTCTTTATCAAAAAAGTGACTGTTTTCCCTCAGGAAAAAAAAAACAAACCAAACCTTCCTAGCTATTGCTGCGATTAGCCAGAATTAAGTTAATGATAGGTCAGATGGAAAAGGTTGTACAGTCTTTTACTTTGTGTAGTTCAAACAGAAACCCTCTGGTCAGGAAGTCATAAATACTGGTTTGAGCTCAGAGCATCCAAGGCAGAGCTCGCTGTGCTCACACAGGAAAAGCCTGGCACCTCTAAACAAGGAATAGAGTGAAGACATGGGAAATGCCTCACAGAAAGCCATCTCCCTCTTTTGATCAGTTAGGCTCTGCTTTACACACAGGGAGACAAATGTGTAATCAGCTTTTATTGATCCAGGCACCTACAATACAACCCTGCAGCAGTTTGTGACTTACTGCATCTCTTGACACACAGCTCCAAGTAAGCACTTACTGGATAGGAAGCTCCAGGTGTGTAGGAACATCAGAAGTAATGAAAAATAATTATGCTGCAAAAGCCAGTTGCAAGAAGGGTTACGGTATTTCTGTGCCATCCAAGTATCCCTTCAGCACCAAGACCACCCAGAAGGTCAGACAGACACGCCTTAGTGCATCACAAAGAGCAGACAGTAAGACAGGCAGAAGACTTGGGAGGCCTGGCATTCATTGTGCCAAATCATTCATCCACAGTTACAGGCAGCAAAAAAACTTTATTAAAGCATGCAGCTAAAGGTTTTACCAGAAAGGAAACTAAGGCAAAAGGACAGTTATCTGTAAACTGGTGATGATGGTAACAAACTGCCTTATGCAACTTCGTACAGGAGAGCTACGTAAGAGGCTGTGCAGTGACTTGTCTTCAGAAAAAGTGTACAAAAAATTACAGGTTCTGGCTATGGGGCACTGGGGTTCAGAATGGGACATCTTCCTGAGCCCAGGTCCCAACAAAAGTTCACTTTCATTCACTAGAAGAGCAGCTTCCACAGAATGTATCTTCTAGCAATAAGATCTGCCTGTTCATTCCCAGCATCTGCCTCAGTGTTCCCTAGTGTCTCCAGTGGTTTCCCTGTCACTGGGGTTTATTTCTCCTCTCCCTGTTCACAGAAAAAAAGCTTCCCTTAGACATGTCACTGGTGTCTCTGGTCTTGCCTCCTGGCTCTCAGCCTTGACAAACCATCTCATATCTTGAGCTATGAGGCACTTGAGAGGTTCACTGAATACTTTCTCGTCTTGATCCTGAGAATACCATACTCTAACCAATTTAAATGGGTAATTTCTTTGAACACCCTGGCTTGCCAGCATCCACAGAAAGAACAATTTTCTAGTTTCTACACTATTAGTCAGATGGGCAGCTGTCATGCTGAGCTCAGGGCATGTTGGACGGCTGCTCTTTTATTTCACAATAATGGGTTTGTGGCCACAGCTTTAAAGAGCACATGGCCAAGATATTTATTGACAGTGCTATCAGGAGTGACATAGATGCTGAAGACAAGCAAACAAGTAATTAATTGCATGCAGATCCATTAATACTAGAGGACACATCTACGGCCTGTGTCCTCAGTCAGCAAAACAAAGAAAGTGCCTACCCACAAAATTCAAAGAATGGATGAAACATATTGGTCACCTGTGACAGGTTACAATCAGGAATAGCAAAGAAAAAATATTGCACAACCCCCCCAAGTAAATGAGCAAGACTGCAGTCAGCTGCTTCGAGTCACTGTAACGTTGCCCTCCTGACATTCTGGAGGAGATAGCCTGCTTCCCTAACGCAAAAGGGAAAGCACTCTGGTCTTGAACAGTTAGGGTCGATTCGAGCACTTTAAGAATCTCTTTCTTTAATGCACTCAGAGGCCCCTGTTCAATAAATGCTGCTTTTCAGTGAATGCCCAGCATACTAAAGGTTAACAGTGTTAGTGTCTTGTTAACGACAACGTGCAATTTTCGTATCTGGAGTTTCCTTATTGTTGAAGCATAGGATATTAGGGAGGAGAGGGCGGGTGGACTTGTACTGATTAATTGAATTAATTTCCGGCTTAATTAAAATACATTATGTACTACATATTTTATTATAGAACTATAGAATGACATGCCCTCAACCAACACATTTCTATTATAAGATTTCCTTCAATTAGCGGCAGCACAGCTAGCTTCTGAACGCGATGTACGGCCAGGCAGGACTTGCTGGGAGGAAGAAGGGAGAAAGCCAGCATGAAAGGTGTTGTGCCTGGCACACTGTGGGGCCATCCAGTGTGCCTCTGGCTTCAGGAAGAAAACTGAAGTATGGGTGGTTGTTCATTACAGCAGAAGCCAGTGCCGTGCTGCTCACCGATCCCTCTGCCAGTCTCCTGGCAGCCTTGTGGGGCTATCACACAGACAAGATGTTCGGGTGCTGGCTGCCTTCTGACTACCAGATAATCTTAATCTAAAATCATGACCTCACCCATAGTCCTTGTCTTCATTTTGAGCACCAGCTGTGCCAAATTTGAACTAGCCAGTTACTAGAGACTTGTGCTAAAACTGTACTAATTCACCGCCAGCAGAATTTGAACCTGTCACTGCTCCAGCTCCCCCAAAAAGCAGATGTCTAGTTTTACTGCAAGATGGTTTCACATTCATGATTTCAGACACAGTACCACATACATACTGAGGTCATGACTCTGTTTCACCATCCCCATTAGCAACACTATCGTCCTCACCACATTATGATGTCCGGATTTCAGGGAATTGCTTCCTCTCCCAACTTGCTGTTCTTTGAGGATCTTTTTATTTTTGTTAGAACAGTTAGATGCAGGCTAGAAAAGAAGACTAGAAAACAAAACCGTGTTAATTGTATAGATTGCTAGAGCTTGAAACCATGAAGGAACTGAACATCACTGTTCCTCAGCATTTAAAAACAATGAACAAATGCTCTACCTATGTGATTAAAGAGGAGCTACAGGCACACAGGTAGCAGACCAGGTGGCCTGAGCAACATGACAGAGCAAATGGAGGCCCGCCAAAGCACCACACAATGCAGGCAAATATTAGCATGCAGTAATAAATCACAAGATGGAGTTAACTGCTGCTTCCAAGCAACACAGTATGGCATCAGTTACTACATTATGAGTGAATTGCCCAGTGCAGACAAGACTTTTGTATTCAAAACAATTCAGTAGAGGATAAATTCCATGGTGTAGACAACCCTTTAGCCTAGAGGTAGCATGCCAAAGCCAAAGGACTGTGAATCTCACCCTGAAATTTTTAGTTGAGTTATTCTATGACCTTTTGACATCCAGTAGGTATTCTTTTCTGATTTTAGAGGTAGTAAAGAAATGTCTCATATGTCGCAACCTGGCAGCTGTGCAGGTGGAAAGATGAGTCACAGAAATATTATTCCAAAATTTTAGGTTTCCATCTAAGTACTACAAGCTTGACCCTCCACAGCCTCGCAGACTGTTATCATTTAGATGGGTGTTCAACTAAATTCTACCCAATACTACTGGATACTCTGTTCCCACACAGATGTGAATAACTGAATGGGCAGAAAGCAGAGAAGAATCAGGGCCCTGTCCACTTGAATGCCTGCGTTAGACCACACATTCAGAACTGTTGCTGCTTTCACAAGACATTTAGGATTTTATTTCATTTCAAGATCCATTCCATGAGAGTTGAAAATCTGAATGTAATTATTGATGCTGTGCAGGCATCTGAAATTGAAGAATGATAACATTCTGAAGTGTTGGTGTCAGTCTTTCTTTCATCTAAGCCATTAAAGAAGCAGTAATTAACACCATGTTGGCCCACATAAATCACAAAAGCATGTCCTGTAAGGACACCCTAACTTTTACTTCAGACCTTAAATCATCCCTTGCAGTGCTTATCTTTTAACCACAGGCTGCCCAGAGAACAAGAGGAACACAGTAACTGCTGAGACCACAGGAACAGATGTATGAACAGTATGCACATTTGCACATGAACCTGTTCTTCAGTAGCAGGACAAATTCAGTTCAGTTGTCAATTATGCAGCTGCACAGATCACATTTAATACTGATTATTACATAACTGAGAACATGCAGAGGAGAGAATAACCCTGAGACATATAAAGCATTACATCTGAATGCTAATCCAGAAGGCAGGTGGGTTGCTGCACTAGCAGTAGGATGCAATATTTCTCTGCTTTTTTTCCTCTTCTTTTCCAGCCTCCATGAACTTAACCGTTTACTTCAGTTTGCAGTTCTGACCCACACCATCTCCTGTAAGGTTGCATAAACTGCCAGCTATAAGGACAGTCAGATTTTAGCCAAACATTTGCCTTATGAAGCTATATTACTCAGAGTTTTGCTTCACATTATGCCTCTCACACACAGAGTAGCTACTCCATGTGGAGGCCCATCAGAAAGAGAACAGCTGCCCCCTATAAAACCAGAGGAGCTTCCTCCAGTGTCTACTAATTGCCAACAACCCCTCAGTTGCCGCTTTTTGACTGTAACCCAAAACTCTACATTTCCAGTATTCAGTTTTTATTCTACTAAAAATTCAGTTCAAAGGGCTATAGCTGTCCCGCAGACTTCAATGTGGTGTAAGGATCTGAGCAAGCTTGAAATGAGACAGCCTGAGTATGAGAATCTGCCCAGACACGGCCACATGATGCTCAGCAGAGGATAATTTATCCTGCTTCCAAGAAAACTAAATTACCCATGGTAAACCTTGTGCTGCTGTAGCAAGGTTTCTACAAATACCCAAGTTACCTCACTTAAAGATAGGTGGGCATCTATAAACAAAAAGCTGCACAGGCTCAGACTCAGCTGCTTTTTCTTTGGATTGATTACATAACAACACCACCTAATTGCCATAGGAAAACACAATGGCAGAAAAAAAGCTTCCATCATTAAGTATTCAAATCCTTAACAATTCTGCAGCATACTCAAGCCGGGTCACTCCAAGACTTCACATGCCATGAATTGAAATTTTGTTGTTGAGCTGTTAAAAACAAAACAGTCGTTAAACACCAAAACTGCAAGCAGGCTTCAACACTGCTGTCTTCTTGAGGGAGAAAAGTAATGACACTACTTAATGAATTTACTTTGTCTTTGAGGATTGAACTCTCCTGCTAAAGTCTTCCAACTCAGTGTGATATTTCAACAGTAAAAGGACTTTCACCAAACACTTATTTTAATCATGTAGGCTTACGATGCTACATTCAGTAACTGAGATAGGTATTTTTTATGTAACTACATACATCCACATGCATATATATTTATATCTATCACATACACACACAAATACATTTATAAAATGAAAGAGACTGCAGTTGCACCCATAAAGGCCAGTTGCTGCAGAAGTCAGCGTGCTGGAAATGGCATGAAGACAACTGTGCTGAAAAGCGAGCAACTAGCTGCATATTGATGCCAGAATTCATTTTGTTTTTTTAAAGACACAAATCTCTCATCAGTTTGCTAAGATCTTCAAATTCTGCTATGCATTGGAAAGGACATTTTCTCAAACACTAAACGCCCACATTGCCAACTACAAGACATGTTTCAGAAGAAGATAGTGTCACCCTCACTGAAGAAAATACCAGTAACTGCTCAGGGGCATTAATATTGCAAGGCATTACGCAAGGTACTCTAATATTTGCATTTTATATTGTTTAGAAGGTCTTCAGAAACAGAAGCGATTATAGTTGCTCAACTCTGCTCTCTCCAAACGAAACTAATTATACCACTGGCTTTATTCATAGCAGAACTAAATGGATGTTCAGGCCTCTTGAAAATCCTTTAGAGCTTTTCTTGAATTAAAAATATACCATGATTTTGACATGTTTTGCTGGCAACATAGATTGTAAGAATCCCCACATTCATTTCATTACATTACAGCTTTGAATACAAAGAAAAACAGCCTCATGGTTTTGCTATTCTGGTAGGGTAAGACAAACATAGGCTTAATTTTCTTTCAACAAATGCTGCGTCTCCACTGGTTTGGTGACTGCAATAATCAAGTCAGAGTTAACCAAGGAGTTGCATCAGCTCAAGTTACTTTTGGAGTATCTATCTGGAGCTAAAAGTCACTGGATGAAGAGGGGCTGTAGTCATGCAACAAATTGAGGTTATATGTTATTTGATGGTTTCATACAGCTTCTTCTTCAAGGAGATTAAAGGCATGGAGAAAAACTCCTGAACAGGAGATCTTAGACAGAAACTTTAAAAAGAACTTAGAAACAGTTGAAAAGCCACAGCATGGAAAAAAGAGAGTCTGCAGAGAAGCAGATTGTAACTGGGCAGCGAGGACCTGCCTAAGCTTGCAAAGAACATCCAAATTTAGATAAGACTGTGTGCATCTGAGGATTTGTTATTTTAATCTTTTTGCTTGCAAAAGTCCTATGGAAATAACAAATCACATGCTGCTCTTTGC
Organism: Steatornis caripensis; assembly: GCA_013398225.1. NCBI lineage: Eukaryota > Metazoa > Chordata > Aves > Caprimulgiformes > Steatornithidae > Steatornis > Steatornis caripensis. The sequence continues at coordinate 18,252 of VZSC01016411.1, forward strand.
AAGTGGTTCCCAGCGACTGCGTAGTGGTTCATGGCAACTCCGGCAGGAGAAACCAGAGCTATTGCTCTGACAAGTCAAAAGCAGATCAAGCAAGTCAGGGGAAAAGAGGGTCAGTCACAGAAACCCACTAGGAATAAACGGCATGCCTAGGCCTGATGCTAACAGGACATACTCAGAGAAGAGAGGAAAGGTAGATTTACCTGATCATCTTTACTGCTTTGCTGAAAGGCATGCCTATGAACATCATGGGAACCTTCACAGGGCAGCAGAGGTTAATCACATTTCATTTTTCTAATCTTTCTTTTAATGCAGGATTTTACCTTTCAGACAATTCCTTATGAGAGTTCCCATCCACAAAGTAAATCCTTCTTTTTCCCTTAAATGAAGGACCATATTTCTAGTCAGTCAAGATAGCAGATTTTCTCACTGTCTGTTCTTCACCTAGGCGAGGGCCTGAAGTTGCAGAAAGCTCCAACAGCACTGTTCTTTGTCCATGTTTTGAAGCCACCAATACCTAGATCAAGAATAAACACAGTGGGACTGGAAACCAAAGCGACCATTCCACAGGTGGCACCTTCCCCAGGGGAAGCTCCCATCACCCTGCACCAAACACTCTTTCCAGATGTGTGGTGTTCTGGTAGGGGTGAAACACAAAATAATAGTGTTAGAGAGCTGAGGTCTCTTAGTAATTTGAAGTGTTTATTGTCACTACCTGGCATTTCACACAGCAGTGAAGTGGAAGGCAACAAAGAATGTTGAAGCATTTGCACTCTTTTCTCCCTTTCTGTCAATCACAAGTCTGGACTGATGACTTGACAGTTCCAAGTATCTTGTTAGAAGCAACAGCTGTGGGTGTTCATCATTGCTAAGAGTGAGGCAAGTTTTAATGTCTTCGGTTCAAGATCATCATCTTTGGAATGTTTGAGAAAGGAATTCAGTCCAGTATGTAACACAACTAATGCAAGACAGGCAAGTCCAAGAGATGTGATGTCTTATTGCCATACCCATGCAACTGAGTTAACAGAACTTGAGAGGGACTGACTCACAGCTAGTGAAGACACAAACAAGGAACACCTCTGTAGTCCAAAGGACTAATTAAGGACTTCTCTGGTTAATAAGAGAACAACATGAAGATAAGAAAATGTACAAATATAGCATTTAAAGATACATTACATATATTCATAGCATGAATGATTGCTTCTAGTGCAAAATATTACATACAAAATGCAAAAATATCATTGCATGCCATAAGGAAACAACACCTTAGATTCACGCTGCTGGAACCTATCTATTTCTGCTATGTGGTGACCACTGTGTCAAATGTGACTTTTACTCTCTCCTACACCGTCTCTAGGATTCCTCCCTGAGAGAAGGGCAAATAGCAACTGGAGTCCTTGCAGTGCCAGAACAGGTCACTGGAAAAAAGTAGTCAGCAAGGGACAAATCCCAGCAGGAGCCACCAGCAAAGAGGAATGCTTCGTGCTGGGATGCGGTCAGCATGGCCTGCAAGCCACCTCCACTGTCAGCCACTGAAGCACTGGTTGGTGGGAGTGAATGAAAACAGACTTAGCCGCCTAAAGAATCCCTCTGGAGGGAGACAGAAAGGAATACTCTACAGTTTTTCAAAAGCAAGTCTGTTCCTATAATAGAAGCTGGACTGTGACAAACACGTATCTGCCAATGTACAACAACATCTACCTTTTGCATTTTCCACAAATTGTTTGAGGTTTCTAAAACTTAGTCTAACATCAATCTGGATATTCTTCCCACATAAACATGAAAAACTTCAGGGAAAGGAGAAGATGATCAAAATGAATTTATTTAAACGAATATATAAATAGGAAAAAATAAAAACTAACTATTGCCCCAAATCCTTTTTGTTAAATTTAAAAAGCTCCCAAGATGTAAAATGATCTAACAATAGCTCAGTCTTAGCCTGGAAGGATAGTGCCCTCTGGTGATAAAAATGTACTGTTATTTGAAAGTATGACATTAATATCTCGTTTTTTCTGACACTTCTAAGCAGCTGCACTAAACTACTCAATTTTCCAAGCTCTGTTTTTGAAATGTGCTTAATTAATAAGCTTTTATTTGCAGCAAAGATATCTGATTACTTGTGATTGCAAAAATATAACAAATTAGCATTTTCTTACCTGATGCAAATAGCTGCTGGCTGATTCAGCTGCTCTGCACATTCTCAGCATTCATTATCGTTCACAGGAATTGGATTGAGAACTGGCTGAATGGCAGAGCTCAGCAGGTTCTGATCAGTGGCACAGAGTCTAGTTGGAGGCCGATGACTAGCAGTGTTCCCCAAGGGTCAGTACTGGGTCCAGCCTTGTTCAACATATTCATCAATGACCTGGATGAAGGGACAGCACGTGCCCTCCGCAAGTTTCTTGATGATACAAAGCTAGGGGGAGCAGTTGACTTGCCAGAAGGCTGTGCTGCCATTCAGCATGACCTGGACAGGCTGGAGAGTTGGGCAGAGAGGAACATGATGAAGTTCAACAAAGGCAAGTGTAGGGTCCTGCACCTGGGGAGGAACAACCCCATGTGCCAGTACATGTTGGGGGGGTTGACCTGCCAGAGAGCAGCTCTGCGGAGAAGGACCTGGGAGTGCTGGTGGACAACAGGCCCACCATGAGCCAGCAGTGTGCCCTTGCGGCCAGGAAGGCCAATGGCATCCTAGGGTGCATGAAGAAGAGTGTGGCCAGCAGGTCGAGGGAGGTGATCCTGCCCCTCTACTCTGCCCTGGTGAGGCCACAGCTGGAGGAGTACTGTGTCCATTTCTGGGCTCCCCAGTTCAAGAGAGACAGGGAGCTACTGGAGAGAGTCCAGCCAAGGGCTACAAAGATGATGAGGGGACTGGAGCATCTCTCTCATGAGGGAACGGCTGAGAGACATGGGTCTGTTCTGCCTGGAGAAGAGAAGACTGAGATGAGAGGGGATCTCATCAATGCTTATAAATATCTAAAGGATGGGTGTCAAGAGGATGGGGCCAGACTCTTCTCAGTGGTGCCCAGCAACAGGGCAAGGGGCAACGGGCACAAACTCTAGAGCACAGGCGGTTCCACCTGAACATGAAGAAGAACTTCTTTACTGTGAGGATGACAGAGCACTGGAACAGGCTGCCCAGGGAGGTTGTGGAATCTCCTTCTCTGGAGATATTCAAACCCCACCTGGACGTGTTCCTGTGCATCCTGCTCTAGGGGCAGCTGCTTTAGCAAGGGGGTCGGACTAGATGATCTCCAGAGAGCCCTTTCAACCCCTACCATTCTGTGATTCTGTAATTTTATAGAAGCAAGAGATACATACTTTACAGTTGTCCCTTTTCAGAATAAACAGAGGTCTAACATTCAGTCATTGACCTGCTCCTGTTCCCAGTAAGATCATCTAATTATCTACAGGAAAGAAAATAAGGATAATATGTTCATATTTAATCCTATTTACAAAAAAAAAAAAAGATTCTACATCCATAATCTGTTCCACTGAAAATCTTACTGATTCATTCAAATACAAGTAAATAAGTGAATTCAAGTGGGGGAAAAAAAACAGTAAACATTCACAAATTGAGGAATCTTGCACAAGTACTTGAATAATGAATGGTGAAAAGGACAGAGATATTGCTTATATTACTCACATGAGAATACTAACCGGTATTACTCAGAGATACACCTCCTAGATAAATACGTAGGACATAACTAAATATTGTGCAATTACTGTAATCTTCATTTCACCTCATATCATAGTTTACTGTTCTCTATCTTGTTTACCTCAAATATTGCTGCTGCAAGTCTACATCCCTCGATTAGAAAGAAAAAAAAGAAGGGGTGAGGATGCTGAGAGAAGTTAATTCCTTCAGACAGCAAGACAGATACCTTAACTAGAAACACACAGCATCAGAGTGTACAATAATGCATATTTCTGACCAAAATCAACAGATGCAACAGAAACGCTCATTTTACTCATCCATGACAAAGGAGCACAGGGGCCAAAAGGAAGAGAGCAGCAGGGACCTGGCTCTGTTTCTCTCTGTAGAGGTCTCTGCAGTTACCTTCCATCCCTTATATTGCTACATCTTATTTTCAAATTATGGCAATATTAGAAAAGCGTGTGCTAACTGGGATATGTTTAATATCTTTGCCAGGTTGCAGGGGGAAGCTTAGCAGAATCCTGCTTAAACTTGGTTGAACTTTCCATATTACCACTTTCTACCAAGATAACAAGATTTTGTGGCTAGTTTTTGTTTTACTAGAAATCAACATATTTAGAAATATTGGCAAAACTTATGTAACCTTTTCCTAAGGCTGAAGAGTAAAAACATTAGAGAAAGAGAGAATGCTAAAGGGGAAAGAAGCTAGTGAAATTCTTCAAACCGAGTTGGTGTCTTCAGTTTATAAAGATATTGGAGGGGGAGACTAATTCATAATGTTGAGGCTCCCAGAGCCTAGTGCCACAGGAGCATCTGCTGAGAAGGCTGGTAAGGAAAACACCATTTGAACTACTTATAGTAAGAAGGAGCAGCAGTTAAGACACAATTATGTGAATGCTGATGTGAACCTGCCTGCAGTCATGAAGAGGGAAGCTGAGAGATGGAGAAATCCCATAGTCTGTGCCAGATATTATATTTCTAATCACTAGCCATGTCTCACATTGATTTTTTTCCAAGCTTTCAAACTACAGTTCTTCAGAGGTTTTTTTGTTAATGTTTTTCCATAGCTGCGTGCCCAGAACAAGAACCCTCCTCCAGGAAGAGATCAAAAGTAGGCTAATTCTGCCTTGGAAAAGGGTGGAAGCGTGACAGTGAACAACAGGAAGGCCCTGGAGAGCTGGAGCACACTGCCATGGCAATTGGAGGACACATTATCCACCTTCCCACACACTGCAGCAACAGCAGCAGTTGCCTTTAGACTGTTCAAGGTCTACTCACTGCCTACACCAGATATTTTTTCCACCCCACATGGTCTAGTGGTCCAGAAAATTCCCTGTGCCTATACTGTGTCATTGTTGCTGGCTCTGCAGCAGTATGCATCATAATGACAATGCAATAAATTGTCTAGAATGCCCCTAAAACCAGGACACATTCAAAGTTTTAAGTTGCTCCCCTCACAGCAACACTTGAGAAACAAAGGACAACTGAAATGAAAGAAGGTTCAGTTTCATTTCCATTTTCCAAGATAGGCCTATCCAAATATTTGAGTAGAAGAACCTCACAGTTCTGCTGTTCTACTGCCTTTTAACAGCTCTATGTTCTACAGCAGATTTAGTTTTGAGAATTTGAATATAGGGATAGTAAGAAAGCCAACTTTATCTGAATCTACACTAGTGAACAAGTCTAAAGTAGCATTCACTTTCTACTTAAAGTTTATACAAAATTAACTTCTTTTTGAGTCACATGGCTTTCTGCACATTGCTTTCAAAACTTAAGCAGCACTTAAGTGAGGGAAGAGTACAAAAAATGTAGTTTTAAAGTTGCAGATTAAGCTGCCAATAGAAATATTTCTATTCTCCCCAGAGCAGAAAACGCTTTAAGTGAAATCTGCTTCCACTTAACCAAAACTTCTTAAAAGTTATCTTTGTGAAGCAAGACCCAGTTCCGCAAATTAGTCTGCATTTTCCACTGTCTTAGATGTTTGCTCTTTTCTATCAAAAATAGTTGGGTCATATGTTTATAATGTTGAGCAGTCAGGATCATAACATTAAAAGCTTTAGCTATGCATTTACATGTTCTGTGAGCATTTGGCATTACAAAACCTGTCAATGTTAAAAAGATCAAGTATAAACTACTGTCTCATTTAAATAGCAGCAAGAACATGAAAGAAAAGTATTTTAAATTGAAATCAAATCAGCAAGATCAAGTAATATGCTGCAGAGCTACCTTAAATCTTTTTATGTTGTCCACCTGTCATTTTGCTCTAGAGGGAGTTGCTACCATACGCTGCACTTCCGAAACTAAGACATTTGCTTGCATGTGCAGGTCTTCATTTTGGAGTAGTTTGGGCATGTGGAACAGCAGCCATTGCCAGTTATTTTAGTGATTACTGGTTTATGTGTTACGTCATCATCATCATTATTATTCCACTCAGGATAACAGTTGAATGCATTTCACTATCTTTAGGAATCCAAACCCAGAAAAGTAACAGGGAGAGTTGCCTCTGATTTCACCCAGCAAAAGAAATGTGGCATGAGAGGTTGTGAGATCTGCTTAAGTAATAAGCTTCCAATTGACAAGACAGAATAAAATACAAAGGAGTATGATAATGGGTCAATTGTCAGTTAAAACATGGAACTTCTGAAAACAGAAGGGGGAAAAAGATAATAAGAGGTTAAAATACTTCAAAGACTGCAATATATGCTGTGTTCTTAAATATTTTGTTATCTATCACTGCTCCTACAAAAACGTATGGATGAAGGGTATACCGATTTTTTTTCTCCCACTGAAATTCATTTATAGAACAGCTCCGTTTCCTTTTATATTTGGTACCCTATTTAATATTCTTAGTTTGACCCCTGTGATTTACTGTGTCTCAGCATATCAAAGGTTTCAGTAATATAGGACACACTCATTTGGACATGAATGAGACTACTCCTGGGAAAACTGAAGGCTGGAAATTGTCACAGAATTGTAGTTTGAAACGTTAGTTTAACAATTGCTGCTAACGGTGTGACTCGATAGCAAAGGAGATCAATGAAGAACTTTCTTCTAAAAAAGTAGTTTTGTTGATTTGAAGGAGGAGAATGGAGAAGGAACCGCAGTCAAATTGTAACAAAATACTCCTCTGGGTTAGTCTCTAAGGGTGCCATGGGATGCTAATAATATTAATACTGGAAGATCAAAAAGTTTTAAATATTTATAAGCTCCACTTTTGAAAGCTTATCCGATGCCTCAAACTTTTAGAAGGCTCTAAACAGGATCTGTGAACTCAAGCATAGTAGAGCAGAAAATGCCACTGGTGTAATACACAGTACTAGCGGTGAGCAGTGCTAGCCTCCAGAACATCACCGAGGAGAATCAAGTGAACAAGGTTTCTTTCCTAAGTAGTAATTGCACACGTGAAGAGCGTACCTATAGATCTATGCCCAAAGTACAGCCAAATAAAAACAGTAAATAAGCCGGTTTCACAAGAAGGAGACATAATTGATTGTGACTAATTTTAAGGTGCTCTTTGAATATTCTACTAATTCCTTTCTGGTTTGTTTGACCTTTATGAGTTTCGTTTGGTTTGGTCTTTAAAGAGAACAAGTGTTGCAAGAATCAGCACTGCAAAGTCTTTAAACTCGTCCCAGAGGAGGACACTAGGTTGTGTGGCACAGAAGAACAAAACACAGGATGAGGATAGGAATAAAGTAGGGAATGGGATTAGACAAAATTGTTAGGGTACCAAACAGCTCAGGACAGAGTTGGGACAGCAGGATGTGGGTAGCAGCAAGAGAAGCATGAACTACTTGGAAAGGAGAAAAAAAAAATCTATTTTTTAAATTATAACTAATTACTAATGGAAAGAATATCTGAACGTTTTTCTCCACAAATGGAAAAGTTGTTCTTCAGCAGCTCTTGGATAAAATTGCTTCTTTGGGACTATGAGGCTTGTACTCTTTTTCCAGTGCCTGGCATACAACTCACTTTAACCCTCTGTTTCAATTTTCAAATCCATAGAATCAAAAGAAGGAAATTTCACTTCATCAGACAAAGTGTTGAAAGGCATTTATAGCAAATGTTATTAAGTCATCATGTTTCATCTGCAGATTACCACCAGCAATCTGTCCGCTGCCTCACTACACAATCACAGAACGGTAGGGGTTGGAAGGGCTCTCTGGAGACCATCTAGTCCAACCCCCCTGCTAAAGCAGCTGCCCCTAGAGCAGGATGCACAGGAGCGCTTCCAGGTGGGGTTTGAATATCTCCAGAGAAGGAGATTCCACAGCCTCCCTGGGCAGCCTGTGCCAGTGCTCTGTCATCCTCACAGTAAAGAAGTTCCTCCTCCTGTTCAGGTGGAACTGCCTGTGCTCCAGTTTGTGCCCGTTGCCCCTTGCCCTGTTGCTGGGCACCACTGAGAAGAGTCTGGCCCCATCCTCTTGACACCCGCACTTTAGATATTTATAAGCATTGATGAGATCCCCTCTCATCTCAGTCTTCTCTTCTCCAGGCAGAACAGACCCATGTCTCTCAGCCGTTCCCTCATGAGAGAGAGCTCCAGTCCCCTCATCATCTTTGTTGCCCTTGGCTGGACTCTCTCCAGTAGCTCCCTGTCTCTCTTGAGCTGGGGAGCCCAGAACTGGACACAGTACCCCTCCAGCTGTGGCCTCACCAGGGCAGAGTAGAGGGGCAGGATCACCTCCCTCGACCTGCTGGCCACACTCTTCTGAATGCACCCCAGGATGCCATTGGCCTTCCTGGCCGCAAGGGCACACTGCNCCTGGCCACAAGGGCACGTTGCTGGCTCATGGCGAACTTGTTGTCCACCAGTACTCCCAGGTCCTTCTCCGCAGAGCTGCTCTCTGGCAGGTCAACCCCCCCAACCTGTACTGGTGCATGGGGTTGTTCCTCCCCAGGTGCAGGACCCTTTGTTGAACTTCATCATGTTCCTCTCTGCCCAACTCTCCAGCCTGTCCAGGTCATGCTGAATGGCAGCACAGCCTTCTGGCAAGTCAACTGCTCCCCCTAGCTTTGTATCATCAAGAAACTTGCGGAGGGCACGTGCTATCCCTTCATCCAGCTCGTTGATGAATATGCCTACCTTGCACTACACCCAGACAAATATATTAACCTGGATCAGAATGACTGCACATCATCATCATTCCAGTCTGGAGGTTTTTCATGCCAGTTTTGCATGGTTAAGTAACCATGTGTGAGGGTAATGACATGCTCAGTTGTTGAGGTTTTATTAAACTTCATCTTGGTTGGTATATCTGGCATCAACATTAAGTTGCTTATATATATGTTGGTTTTTAAACACCATTGAAGATTATCAGATCTTTATCTTGGATAATTTTACTAAGTTTTGCTAGAGTGCCATGCAGTTTTCATGTACTACTATAACGATTGCTGTAACACTAGTCAACATTAATTTCAAATATACTGTTTAAGGGACGTTGCATAAGCAAAACTAACTACTCATTGTTTTACAGCAAAAAAAAACATTAAACACTTTTAAAGGTTAAATACTGCCCCAAGCAATTCTGTAGAAAATATAACTATGAATAATTTAAATGAAAATTAATGTTTAATTATTTCTGCCAGTGAAACAGCAAGAAACTTATGTCAGCCCATCTTTCTTCCCGCAAACTGTTTCATAATAGACTACCAATATTTACAGATTTGCTTGCCATAAAAAAAGCATATAAGCACTTACTTAATTGCTGAGAGACAGTATGTTCACCTATGCTCTGGACCGAATCAGAGCTGTTTTTCAACAGATGCTGTCAACATCAGTTTTCCATAGCATCCACACACACTAAATGCCAAAGTCTACTCATTGTAATACAAGGCCAACAGAAATTTTCTGCACCAAAGAGGCCTCACATTCACTTAAGCTCCCATAGTTTCTCTAACCAGCTCAGTATCCATTTCTCTGTTCACATTTCTCCCTTAAACTCATCTGAAATCCCCAGTAAGTAAGAGGAATAGAAACGCCACTGACACGGCTGCAGCAGAACATGGGTGACTATCAGAAAGCTCTCGCAGGAAGGGGACAAGGCCACAGACCAGTACAGCACAAAGTTAATTGATAGCTCAGAAACACAGTTCTCATCACAGACAAGGGAGCAGGCAGGCTTCTACCTACCTCAGCAGACTGGAAACAAAAGAGATGAAGGAAACAAAGCCCTCTACAACTATGTAGAATGCTACAATGGCTGTCCTCTTTCAGCAGTCCACAAAGTCAGGGATTTAATTCAAGTTCCTCAACTTAATCACAGCTGAGAAAGCCGAAACAGGACAAGAAAGCACATGAACAGCCACTATGAAGTACTACTACATGTGATGACACAAGAGAAACTGCTCCACACTACCTAATTTGCCATCAAATTGTTTCTCTTGGATGTGTTAGATGATAATCACAGGATACAAGCAAGAGAATAAGAGACTGAGCATCGTCACACATTAGATAAGCCACAATTCGGCTTTTGGTGAGGAAAACCAGAACTCTTAAGAACAGTTACATGTTTTCTTTGATTATTTTTCATATCCCTTTCTCCTCTGTAGAAGTTAGTGAAGAATTTTATTGCTTCCAATTCCACTACTTTTTCAGCTTGACAACAGCCTTTACTACCACATACTCTTTTTAAGAGGTTATTTCTACTTTGCACTGCAAATTTCACTGAACAAAAGAAATGCTAAGTGCATTCTTGTAGGTGCTTACTTGTCCTTACAGCACTAATGGATAGTGTACACATAGAACCAGCACAGAAAAACAGATTACTTTTATAAAAAACCCATGTTGCTACATTCTTGCAAATATAAAATCTCTCCCTCCACAAATGAATCTCAGGCTGTGCAGAAAGACACAGATTATCAAGAAAACATCAGAAAGGAGGTCTCTGCGTGGAGATGCGTGAAGTCATTGCTCATCTCCTGCATTCATAGCTGTTCAGCAGATGCCTAGCCTGGGGCACTAGGCTGCTATTCTTCAGCTGTAGGAAGCACATGCAGAGAGAACCCTGCTACTGAGACAGCCAAAAAGCACTTTTCAGACCTAGCCACACTGGTTCTGCCTGGTGACGTGTAATTGCTTGCTTTGAACCTGTCCCTCCCTGTTGCTACCCTTTATGCAGTTTGCTTCCTTAGACCCTGTACCCCACCCCGAACTGAGTCTTTATAGTGCAAAGAAGAGTGATGCCAAGATTTTTCCTATGTAGTAACAGATACCTGAAAGCTCCTAACCCATGCACAGGAAGTGATGATAACATAAAACCTGAGACTTTTGACAGTCACCTTTCATCTGACTGCTTTGAAAATTTTGTGTCTTTGGTAAGTTTTGCCACATCACTGCTCAGCTCCCAGAATTACATGAGCACAATGAAATGGTTACTGATCTTTCCTAGGCTCTACTTGTATTCTCCTCTACATTGTTAAACATGCCTCTTTATTTCTCCCTTTTCCTTCCTCTTTGTTAATTTCTTTCTTTAAGGCTCTTAAATAATCTAAATATACCATAGGACAAATGGGAAAGTTTTCTCATAGATTAAGAGCTGGCTAAGAAACAGGCAAAGAAGAACTGGAATAAACGGCTGGAGTCTTCTGCTGTATCTAGATGTCTTCTGAGTACAGGGCTTTCTGCAGTTTTCCCTTCTCTCAAAAGAATGCCCAAACACTTCAACCCACCCAAATCTTCTGCTGTGCTTCCTTCCCTATTCTCTCTGTGAGTCTTCTTTAAGTGCCTCTTCTGTTAATTCCCTCTGAATTTTTTTCCCAGACAGCTGATATTTTTCTACTCTTTTTGTCTTTTTCCTCCCCTCCTGAAATGCAGAGCAGTCATCTCCTTTGCATTTCCATCACCAATCACAATAGAATAATCATCAAGATTAAAATACCTCTATTGCCCTGCCTGACGAGTACGCACTTGAAACATTGCTAGTCAGGGGGAAGCATATTCACAATATAGCAATTTTCATAGCAACAACTATATAGTAGCAACAACATTCATAGGAGTACAGTTTCCTTTTAATTTTACATTTTAAAAATTGTTTACTTCTACCTAATCCTATTATGTCATGTTCTGTCATTGATCTTTTTAGGAATCACTGCAGTACAATAATAACTAATTTGGAGTATCTGTTCAACTCACAGCTGAAAATCCTAAGACACACACTGAAAGAAAGTTGTCTTCTGTGGCACACTAACATCAGATTCCCAGCAAAGAGGAATATAACGGAAAGGATAATTTATAGCAGTCAATAATATTCAACCAGAAAATCAAGACAGCTATAAAGGTCTCCGGGAGCCCTGAAGCAGTTAATTAATAATACAACTATCACAGTTTGAAACAGTTTAACTACATTTTACTTGGAATATTCCTCTCAGATTTGCAATTCATGAGACACAAAACACCTTAACTGACACCACCCATTTCTATTCTAGTGCGTTTGTTTGCATCTGGGTACTGCAGGGATGGTAACTTTTAGAAAAATTTGCCTCGGGGTTTCGAACTGAAGGTCCTGTTTTCAGTACTGATAAGCTTCCCGAGCTCTAAAAGCGTGAACTAAAATTTTCTGTACCAAGGGTGCGCCTTGGAATAGCATATGGAAATTTTCAATTAAAACCATTCCTTCATTCTGAGAAGGAACTAGTAGAGAAAAAGTAGTGCCCCATTTAACTCGAACGCTTTCCTCCCTTTTGCTGAAAAAAATGCTAGCCCTTGCCTTGTCTTGAAGAAAGAAATCTCTCCAGAAAATGCTCCTCTGGTTTACAGCTGTACATTTTGCCATAAAAATCTGCCAAGTACACAAATCTCATGCATCAGCATGTGCCATCTTCACAGAGCAAGATGTCATCCCTTTCAAGGAAGTAAGTGTCTCGGAAATGGGACAACCGTACTTTTCCTGCAGCTTGTATTCCAACTAATAGGAGTTGCTGTGATGTGTAGCATGAAAATAAGAGAAAATAAACCCTGTTATTGCTGGTAGTCAGGTTGTAGTAAGGGTACATATGACAAGTTTAATTAAATCTGGATTAAGTTATGAGTTATGAATGATACGAACAAGAGAAGTGGAACTGAGAAAAATGTGGAGAGATGATGAAACAGAGATACTGTCTTTGCTTAATTATACTCCCATTGTCCCAGGCCCAACAGTTTGTAGATCAGAGATTTTTCCATATCGGAGATGGTTTCTGCGCATTATGTACATATTCCTCTTCCAATAATTTGTCTCATAACTCCCTAAAAACCAATGTGTCCTTTAAAGCCTCCAGGTCCACATGAAGAATAACAGCTACCCCAGAAAGTTCTCAGTTCTAGACACGTGTCCAAGATTCTGGATGCAGCTCAAAGCCTCCAGCATGGTAATGCATGATAGATTTTCTTTCAACTGTTTGTAATCTAGGAAAATGCAAGGCCAGTATGTCAGCAGAATACTAAGACTGTAACAACAAATAAACAGATCTCAAAAAATGCTATGGTTCTTATTGTCATCACCTCCTCCATTCACACATAACCCTTTTAAATCTGAGTTCACCACAAATGCTAATCACAATAAATGTGTTATGGTTGTCTGCTGAACTTCTCTCTTCTCTTTTTTTTTTTAAGCAGAAACTGAAAAATGCACACTGAATACTCTTAAGTGTGCTCACAAAGACATAAATTGGTTCCATGATTAAAGTAATTCAGCTTCTGAAGAGTCTATCCCTGCCTCTGTCACAGATAATCCAGGCAAACCTTAAGCTACTAAAGTCAAAGCATTCTTCCTCATTTTCTAAGTGCCTGATTTCAGACATATATATTGAAATTTTCAGAAGAACTAAGTGCTCCAAACTGAAGTTAATAGGATATGTGTTATCATGTGTCACGCACATTAGGAAGCCTGAAGCACAGTAAGTCCTGCATATCTCATGCTGGGTATCTCTGCTAACAGATACTAGGTTGTGATCAAAATTTCCTATGAAAGTTTAACAAAAAAAGAAATCTATAGTATTCACAACACTGAAGATTTTCCCGAAATTGCTGATTGTCAACAGAAATGAAAAATCTTGCTGTAAGTTTACACAAAAGAATTGCTTCTTTTCTGGTTCATTATGTAGCCCTGTCAGCTGCCTTAGAACATCTGTCCTGGGTGTTTTCATAGTCCTGCTGGGGACTCTTGAATAAACAACTGCTGTCCCTGGTGCAGTCTCACTCAGCATGCACTGCAGGAAATTTACTCCCACTGCAAAATCAACATAGACTTTGATGGGAGCCAGAATAAATGCATGTCGGCTAGGATGTTCAGATACATTGAATATGGTAAGAATACACAGAACTTTCTTTGGTTATTTTTTTCCAGAAGGCCTTTCAAGTGAAAGGTTAAGAATTCACTGATGGATTCAGAATTCCATTCATTGTAATAAACAGATGTTCTCAGTCTCACAAAAATTAGATCACTTACATCATGATGCTAAAAACTTTATCATTAAAACCTTTCCTGGGTTTTATACTATTTAGCCTAGATTAAAATGCAAGAAAAGACTATTAAAATCCCCCATTACACTAAAAAATTTCAAGACCACTCCTTGCAGGAGAGAGAGATGGGGAAACACAATAAATAAACTCTACAGTAGTCAAGCGAAAAGGAAAACAAGTCAGTATAGTCAACCAAAGACAGCATTTGGACTTCAAGCCAATGTGTTAAGTGTAACAGTTGTGGTACTTAGGAAGAATAGTGTGTCTAGCTAAGTACATAAAGGGGAAAAAAAACAGAATAAAAAAACCTGAAAACATTATTTTAATAATCAAAAATATCTTCTTTCTTTTTGTTATTTAGGATAAATACTTTGGCCATGTGTAACATATAATGTCTCGTATTACTATGAGAATGCAGAAAAGGATAAAAAAGTTAAAATTTAATTGCAAGATCTGGAAAAGTATAACCTTTCGGATAAAGTAATTAGCTTTACTTTGGAACAAACTGTCATTTTTTTTTAAACACATCAAAATAAATCTGGAATAATGTTTGCTTTGTTGACTTTTGAAAGTACTCTGACAAAAGATGTACTCATGTTAAAGATAGTAAAAGGAATTTGGTAGTCATTACACTTAGATTGAAGCCTTGATCGAAACACACCACCCCGGGTTCAACCTCACTCGACTCCAATTCACATGTGTTACATTCCTTTGCTTATCAGCAGGAAGCCCTGTGAACGTAGATACAATCAACTTTGCTAAGAAAAGCGAAAATTGATTCTTTCTATGCAAGAAAGCAGGAATGATCCCAACCAGCTTAAAAGACTCTGAAAATAGGCCCCCCCAAAAACGCACAAGGAACAAACAGTGGTTTGGGCTCTGAGAAAGCTCCATCTGCAAGGACAGAGGACTCTACGTATCCAAGAACCTGCCCAAGCATAGATTCTTGGATATGTACAGAAGTAGATTTTCCCACATGCAGAAAAGAGACCATTTTCTACACGTTCTCTTAGAGCACTTTATTCTCAATTTTGTCATTTCTCCACTAGCTTCACTCTCCCTTTTTCCTTCGAAGGATTTATTTTGTTCTGCCCAGACAGGAAGAAGCATCCTTGTAACAGGCTAAGATCATGAACGAACCGCAATAATTATTTTTCTGGAGGAGGACCTCAGTCCAACAACTGTCAAAGGAAACTGTGGAAGTTGTGTTAGATTTAGTTTTGTGATTTTCCAATATACAACTAGCTTTTTGGAAAAAAAAAAGAAGATAGCTAGTGATATACAATCAAGTTTTTATTAACATCACTAATGCTATGCTTTTCAGGTTACACATTGCTGTCTTTGCTTAATCTAACTAGCACCAAGTTTGCCATGTGTAAGCACACAACAATAAATCCATTTAAAAAAACCACACAACCAAGACACTTCTGTCTCACATGATACAATATCCCTGTCAGTTGCTATGATAAAATGTCTTTTTACTTAATATATTAACTTTTTCTTGTGTGTCTCATTATTTCTTCATGCTGGTTACTCAGTGGAAGACTTGGATTCTATTTAAGGCTATGGAAAAGGTCACAGACAAAAGGGAGCTTGAGTCTCTGTTTGCTATTTTAAAAGAAAACTACCACGCTAGTGTTAATATTTGCTTTCACTTACATCAGGTACGCTTTGGTTATCCGAATAGCAAATCATGGCGGCCAGTGTGAATGAAAAAGTACTGAGAAGAAGTTATTGATCTTGGAAGGATGTAGACGTGTAGTGATCAATTTTTTTTCAACCAAAACTTTGAAATATTTAGGGGTTTGTTGTTATTGTTAAAAGCTACTGAGAGACTTATCAGCTACCCACTGCAGGAAAGAGAAATGGAATTTTCTTCTACCTCATATCCAGAGAAGTAAAATAAGTGATCAGAACATGTAAGTTAAAAGGAAAAGCTATTATAATAATTGAAACTGCATGCAAAGTAAACAATGACTAGAAACAAATCATTTCAGTTAAAAATTTACATGGGCACAGGACAAGAATGACTTCTAGGTTTGGTCAGCTGGTTGATTACTTTCGGTGGGGGGAGCGAAAACATCATGAGAATAATTTTGGCTGCAATTTCACAATTGGCCTTCATTCACCAGATAGATAGTCATTCTTAAATGCAAATATTACCACTGCTTTCAAGGGATGGAGCCAAAACAGGTTTTCTAACAGATAATAAAGGTCAGGATTTGAGGTTTGCTGCCTGGACCCATTTATAACATTTACTATGACCGTTCAAATAAACAATGCGGTTTATATTGTGAAAAATGATTTGTTGAGAAGCAATAATTCATAGCTTGTAGAAGTGTTTGTCATTTACGTATGAGAGTTTGCACAGACTGTAGAGAGGCCTCAGACAGGTCAGGATCTTCCAAATTAGGCACTGACAGACACTGCTACTTACATGGGTTGCTCTGCCTTGACACCTTAGTTGCCAAAAGTGAACAACACAACACATCCCTTCCAGCATGAGACTACCTCTTCCCTCAAAACCATTCATTCTTTTTCCATGCTGCCCATCTCAGCTGTAAGCGGGAGCCAACAGATAACTGAAGCACAGGAAGACCAAGACTTTCCCTGCCTCCAGTTAAGCACCACAATGTACATGCCCAAAACTAGCTGAGATGAGTGGTGAAGTTCAGGATGAGAACCACCATCCATCCCCTTTGCAGAAAGGTTGTGAGCATAATGAAGAGTGCACTGAAGGAATACGCAAAGGGCCATGCTAAAAATGGAATTACGCTCCAGCTAGCAGCAGAATGGCAGGGAACTGCATCTTTGAAAAGTTGGTACAGGATGACATTTCCTCCCACACAGCTTTGATGCCAATATGCCAATGCTGTATACTTGACAGTAGCCTGCTCCAGCCTCTGCATCTGTGAGAGCCAGGGCATGAAACAACATTTAAGATTGCATTTAGTTAGTATTTTAAAGTAGTATCTAAGGTTTCATAGATGCTATGGTATTAAAATATGACTCAAAGTAAATAGCTACTGCCCAACCTAAGAATGCAGTTAAACTGAAGTTACTTACATAAAAATGGAATCTTAATGCATATTAGATTCTGCCTTTAGACGTATTGCCTAAACCCAGACATCCTGGAAATTCTGCTTCACACATCCCAACACATTAGGAATGCTAAGAAAGCTTGTGATGTCTAAAGATTGAAAGCCATGGTTTCCTAATGGGATTTATATAGGTGTTATTTTGTTTTCTTTAAACTAGATTAACTGCTTTGTTGCTTTTTTAAGCTCTTAAATATCTGTAAATAACAGCTTGGTTCAGCTGTTCACAGCAGATTGATTTATTCAGTCTAATTACTTATTTTCTTATGTTATATGAAAGGGTTATTCACAAGTTCAATTTTACTGGATGACTGATCTAAAGGTATACCTGCTTCTCCAGTCCATTTTACAAACAGAATGAGCAGATAAACAACATAATTCACTTTCACAAAGGTACTGTCTTTGAGAAAATTGTACAGTTCAGTGCACAGAATCAGTAAAGTAAGTTGTACTGAGTGATTAAAAAGCACATAGATGTTTTTGAACTCTGCAGAAACTGAGAGCATAGAAGGCGGTTAACAAAAGTTTCAGACCAGAATTACCAACCAGGGAACAACATGACATGGGGTGGTAGAGGAAAATTAGAGGAGTTCAGGATTGTGTCAGAGGCTTCTTCCCGTGACTCATTTGGGTAGAAGAGAATAGAGTTTCTCTATATTACTTATGAGTGCCTCTGATTTTCACCTGGAACAGGGAACATTTTCTGTAACCTGCCCAGAATGCCTTTGTCCACAGGATTGCATCCTGTTTCCTTGCCCTGTGGCTTCCCCCAGAAGCTCAGCATCAAAATGTACCCTACCCACTCAGCAGAGTACTCTGGGGAGCAGGGCATGGATGAGGAGAAAGCATCCACGCCCAAAGAGAGCAAATAAAGTGGTGGTCACCATGTTCTCCCAAACGAACTCGGAAGAGAGCCAAGTTTCTGTACGGCCCCTTACTTTCTCCATTCCTGTCAACATATGTATTTTGAATTGACTGCTTTCACAAGGCATCATTTTCACTATACTCATACTCACACAGGCAAAATGTGCAGGCCAGAGCCACAGAGAGGAAGAAGGAGAAAACATAAAGGGAAAAACATCTTCATTTATTTGTCAGTGTCTTCCCCTCATTTGCCATGATAACAATGAAAGAGTTCCTACTGAGCCAGTGTAAGCATCACTTGTTTGAAACATTTCAGGGTGATCTAGTAGGTCAGGGATAAGAATATAAGAATAATCTTCACAGTACAATAGCTTATACAATTTTGCTTATTTTAATAACTCACAATACCTTTTATCATCTAACATTTTTCTTCAGGCTATGAACATTTCCAAAACAAATTTCAGCTTCCTTAGTGTAGTACTACTTTTTTTATTGTTTTCATTTCAATATTCTCCCTTGCACTAAGATCCCACCACAGAGATTACATAACCATTCATATTTTCAGTAGGGCTAAACAATTACTGGACAAATCCCAAACCATCTTACTGTCTGGGGGCTGGAGTCTTCACATGTTTGCAAGACATGAGTTCTTGGCTTAGAATTACTGACCCTGAGAAAGTTCATATCATGTCACCTTTTCCAGCTTACTAATTTCACTGTTCATTTCCGATCATCCCATTCCACATTTCATTACTTACACTCAAGAGAGATTAGTTCTGCAGCCATGTGCTCAATCTCAGTAATTTCAATGACTTGCACTCATCACAAACAACTTTGGCCCATTCTTTATGTCACTGAAAAAAAATATTCTTGGACTTCTGCTTTCCTTCCAGGAGAAAAAAAAAAAGAAGAAAAAAGGAAAAAAAACAAAACCAAACCAAGACAATACAATACTGCTGAAAAGTACAATTCCTGCAAGTTGCTAGAATGTGATATTTCAGTACTTCTTGCTGGCATTATGCAGACCATCCAGGTAAACATTTTGCAAAAGGGTAAAGGTAAAGAAGTATCCCAGAAACCTAAAACGGTATGCGTACAAGCTTCTTCAAGAATGGTACATGAAACAGCACATAGAAAACACAGGAGAAAGAGCCCTTACCTTTGAACATCTTGTAGTACAAACTACTGCAGCATTAAAGCACCATCATTGTACAACCCTAGGAAAGAAATAGTGTGGCAAATATATAAAGAACGATTTAAGCTTGTTTCTTCTACTAGCTAAAATGATTGCTTCCCTCATACATTTCAGAACCAAGTTATATAGGTTGCAACAAGGACAGCAGTTTCCCATGCACAAATATTAAAGTTAGACAGAATCCCTGTTCAATATTATAGGGATCGGTCCTGAAGCTCAGGCTCACAGGTCCAGGATCATCGTTATTTGTGAAGTTCAAAACAGAAACTAGGTCTTCCCAGCCTCTGCCCTGACCTTGCCCTGCTAGAACAGTGTGTTCCTGGATGGGTACTAGAAGAGGGGTTTCAATCATTAGCACTGTCTGACTCAAGTAGGATACCTAGGACACTTGCAGTTTTACCAAGCACTGCTTGCTTTCTCAACCAAGGATTTTCATAGAATCATAGAACAGAAACATAGAATCATTTAGGTTGGAGAAGACCTTCAAGATCATCGAGTCCAACCATTAACCTAACACTGCCAAGTCCACCACTAAACCATGTCCCTAAGTACCACACCTACATGTCTTTCAAGTACCTCCAGGGATGGTGACTCCACCACTTCCCTGGGCAGCCTGTTCCAATGCTTGACAAACCTTTCAGTGAAGAAATTTTTCCTGATATCCAATCTAAACCTCCCCCAGTTCAGATCTGGAAGGCAGAATGGCAATGTGACACAGATAGTAACAGTAGTTTTACTAAGTGGTAAGTAAGAAAACTAAACATACTAAATACAAACCTAAAGAAGCCTTAATCTTCCATCACAGTCAATGTATGTAGATATTCAGCCTGTCGTTGCAGTGTAATTTGTATGTGCTGACTTCCTTGTTCTCTGCAACATTTGCTTTTCCCTTCCTTTATATATTCTTCCTCTGCCATCCTAAGGCCTCTTTCACATAGCTGCCTCTTTTGCTATACCGTAAAATCACTTTTTAATTCATTGGTTTTAATTTTTTCCAGGTAGTAACTGCATATTCCTATTTTATATAAGAAACTCACCACAAAACATATTCCTGATTACATTTTTTGCTGATGGCAGCAGATCCTCCTTTGTCCTAATCAATTTTTTCTTTTCATATAGCTGAAAATTTGGCTCTTTATTCATATTTTCCTCTGAGACAATATATTTACATAAAAATTTCATTATGTAGTTGACTTGAATTTTGGGGATTGTTTAGGTTTGTCACAGTGGGTATCACTGTTCATTTCATGTTTAGAGAATAAACTGACAGACTTGCTAGAAGTCACTAATGGTTTCTGTTTACGCCTTCCAGAATAACAAGGGGAGACACTGAAATAGGAGTATAGCTGCAAGCAAAGGAGCTTTTCTGAGGAAATATCCACAATTAATGTAACTCATGTGATCCAAGCAGCTGACCAAAGTAACAAAGATATATGGGTTGATTTTACTTAAGACATTCATAATGGAGTCTCATATCTTTATTTACAAGGAGCATACGAATTCCTGGTTCTTCAGAGTACAGGAAGAATCAAAAGGAAAGAAAAAGTCTTTTCTCACATCTTCAGCTTTCTGGCATTAGTCAATATCTAATTCTCAACCTTGAAACTCAAAATTTCTCTCAGAGGCTCTGTATTCTGTAGGTGTATCTTAAATTTTCTCCTTTCCTTTGTTATTCCATCTGACTCTTACCCACACTTTCTTACACCTCTACAGCAAGGTGCCTCAGCCTAGTGAGTCCCACTTTCTGAATGGCCTGACCATATCACAGCTGAGTGATGGCACATATAATTTAAGTTGGAACTTGCTTCTGTTTAATGGTTTTCCCCAACACACTAGGCAAGAGACAGCATTTGCACATTCTGATGTTAATATCTTTTGCCCAAAACGAATAAAGAAAGAAACAGCAATGATTTGGAACTTCTACATTGAGATTTACAAGCAAGGATAACAAAGCTCTTTAGACTCGTCAGGAAACAGTGCAAGTATGGGAAGATAAAAAATTCGGATGCATCCTCTGCCAGTTACTCTATTAACAAACTCACAATTTAGCCATCATTATCAGTTTTCCTGTGCTGATGGAGTAGGTCTTAGCCCTTGCAGTGCAGTGGTAGCATGGATATTTTGTTGCCACCACGAAGTACTGGGAACATAACTGCTACACTAACTCACTGAAAGAATTGTAAAAATATTTTGTAAGGTTGCCTAAAAGAACCGTTTACGTTCTTGATTCAAAGACTACAAGACTGCTGTTTAGAAGTATGTGTTAGCCAAATACGTTATTCTAGAGCCATAATCCAACTTTTAAAAAAATCCATGTATTCCGTGTTTGGTACTACCAAGTTTCTCACGGTTGTAAGCTTTTAAAGATATGTGTGAAAGTTTCTTTTAGCAAAGTACTTTGAAGTCACTTGAAAAATGTTTATGGTTTCCTGTATTATTGCATCCATTAGCAAAACAGATATACATTTCTATTTATGAGCCCTAGAGCAATAGCAGAAGTTTTACGGACTAAATTCAAGTCAAGTATTTGCCAGTTGTTAAACTACAGCTTCTTGACATTTACCAATGCCATCCAGGACTCCCTAGTCTTCTTCTATCCAACTGTTAGGTTCTGAGAACACATAAGATCAAGTGTTTTCAATGCATGACCTTGGATTTAGGGCAAACATATGACAACAAACTAACTCTTAGGCTATTTGAGATGAGATTATTGGTAAACACTTATTCCACAAAAAAAAAAGCAGAATTAATTATTTTTTTAAGCAACACTTCATTTAAGAAAAAATAGTACACATGCAATCTGAGTGGATTCTAAAGATATCAGTTTAAACCAATATCAAGTCAAAATATCCTGTTTCAATGATAAAATATTAAATTCAGTTCTCCTCCCAGGCTTTTGGTTATTAATCTTTTGGAAGAAAATCTAAATCAATCAAGTAGTCCCAAGTCATGCATTTACTAATCTTTCCAGGGTTAGAGAAGCAACAAGACTGCAAAAGGAAAATCTGGACATAATAATAAA
This sequence comes from Steatornis caripensis, assembly GCA_013398225.1. NCBI lineage: Eukaryota > Metazoa > Chordata > Aves > Caprimulgiformes > Steatornithidae > Steatornis > Steatornis caripensis. Next base: position 40,527 of record VZSC01016411.1, read on the forward strand.
TCTAAACTCTCCTAGAATATCGGTTCCTTAAATTCTAAGTATTATCACAGATATGACACATTTTCAGAAGTTCTGTTGCTTTCAGTTCCCATTTCAATCTTGTGCAGTGTCATTTATTACAAATTTCTCTGGCTTAACACATATTTTTCATCATGGGCCTCATTGTACAACTTTGGAAATATGCAATCTCATAGTTAGAGGTCATCAAGCTTTGTTATCTCTATCACTTCTACACAAGAATGGTTTTAGTTTTTAAAAGAAACAACTATTTCTTCCCCAAGTGAAAGAAAATTATTTAAGACACAGGCACTCAAAAAAAAAAAAAAGTTGTAGAGAATCTAGACTATAGAAATAATTATTCCCTAGTGTCAGTTTCCAACTCAACCAGCAGAATTTTCAAATTTTTCACAGGCCCCTGGGCAATGAAAGTTTATGCTATGAATTTAAGGCATGATCTTACATACTACTTACTGTCCTATTCATCATACTGGGGAAAAAATTCTGGCCACAGACAGCTACAGTAATTTTTCACCACTACTCATACAAAAATAAATATCTAAAGGGTGGGTGTCAAGAGGATGGGGCCAGACTCTTTTCAGTGGTGTCCAGCGACAGGACAAGGGACAACGGGCACAAACTGGAACACAGGCAGTTCCACTTGAACGTGAGGAAGAACTTCTTTACTGTGAGGGTGACAGAGCACTGGCACAGGCTGCCCAGAGAGGTTGTGGAGTCTCCTTCTCTGGAGATATTCAAAACCCACCTGGATGCATTCCTGTGCAACCTGCTCTAGGCTAATCTGCTTTAGCTGGGGGGTTGGACTGGGTGATCTTCAGGGATCCCTTCCAACCACTACCATTCTATGATTCTGATTCTGTGAAAACCACAGCTAACTACTAACTGCAAGAAAAAGATAGAAAAGCCAAATGGGATAGAGAACAATTGCAAGTCTACATAAACAGTCAGCTTTCTGGGACTCAGGCTAGAGAACAGACACAGTCCCACTATGTTTTCAGACTGCTTCTGCCTTAGGTAAGAAAATACATCATGTTCATTACCTTTTTGAATTTCTACCTAGGAAACATTGGCAGTAAAATCAGAAGTCACTTGTTCCCAAGAATGTTGTATGAGAACTACCAGGAACTTACCAGCTTATCAAACACTCTTGTACCAATAAATTCTTTCAAAATCTGTTTTAAGCTAAAACCCTGATGGTGCCTCATTGAGTTGCTTCTGCTTCTTTGCACTTTTGTTTATAAAACAAGGCTGTATTTTCAAACTGCAATTGTGTCTAGAAACTCCATACAAACTAAAAGCCAACCAAGCAATATGGAACAACGTTTTTTTTTAAAAAAAAAAAAAAACCTCATCAGATTTTAATGGGGAATAATCTAGAAGAAAAACACTGAAATTTCATACAAGTCCTAGAAAAGATGTGCAACAAGACTCAAAATAACACATTTCTGCTATGAAGTGTGCTATATATCTTGCAGTATTTGTGACTGAATTTCTACAGAGCAAAAACCAAATCACACTTATGATAAGATGACCCTCCCATTGACTGCACAGCCCAATTTACCCTACCTCTGCAACTTGATATTTATTGATATTTTCCCAAATCTCTTCTAGGTATGGCAAGTGTTTCTTTCTAGAAAGAAATACATACAAGCAGCACTCCCAAAATACTAATCAAAGTCTGTGTTACTCAACACAGGGTTATTTTTTCAATGACCAAACAGCATTTCTTCTTCACTATAGCAGAGCTGCTTGCTATTTCATAGACAAGATAAAAGCCTCAGGAGTTGTGGACCATTTCTGATGGCCTGACCTTGCAGAGCATGTTCTGCAGGTCTGTTTCAGCAGCAGAGTTATGGAGTCCTAAAGAAGTCCATAGGACAGGCTCCTGTACAGGACTGCAGCTTGCCCCTAGTGTTCTGCTGTCACCCTGGCACAGTTCTGGCATACTGGAACTTGTGCTTCCCAGTACAATGCGCAGATATAACTCACAGCTGTCATATCTATGGCAAGATCCATTCCCAGTTGGCAGTATGGACAGGCAGCACTACGTTTGGCTTCCCCCATCCTCTAAGGGTATCCCAGATGGCTTTGCACCCTAAAGCATACCTGCATGTCCCAGGTCTTCTTGCCACAAAGACGTCTCATTTCAGAGGCTTTGAACTCAGCACTTCTGGCCTGGATTACGTTTTAGTGGCACAGAGGCTCTGCATGGGGCTTATAAGAGATTTATGGCAAGTGCTACATCATCCAAATACCTCTACCCTGCAGTACTTGGCCTCAGTTCCCTAGGATAGTTCCTGGCTCCATTTCACCTGGAACAGGCACAGGCTTAGATTTCTTCAGCCTTGCAACAGAATGGCAAGCAAGTCAGCAAGATTTGCCCCTCTTTCCAAGATGCTGCCCTCATTCCCCACACCAGTTTTCACCTACACTCTCAACATACACAAAGGACAACAGACCGTATGTTCTGTTGTCGCTCGTATTTCCTCCTGCTTCGTCTGTGTTGTGAACTTCTGTCAGGTGAACTGTTGCAGTTTTGCACTGACCAGTGCGATTGCCTTTACTACTGTCATCACTATTGATCCCCTAAAAAACCAAAACACATACATTTGTTTTGTCCTTTTCTCTCTTGATTGGTTTTTTAGCTGTTGAAGCCCTTCTAAAATCACATATAACAAACTGAATTAATTTACTAAAAGCCTTAAGGCACATTCTCAGCATATGTAACAAATCTGCCTATGACAAAACAGATTCACCACCTGCAAAACAGGCAACAACACTGCCAAAATAAAAGGATCTATTATATCAAAGAAAAAACATAGTAGGCTCCAGTTACATGTTTCTACTGAGACTAAGCACAGCCACTGCCCAGCCAACACTTAAAATGCCAGCATGGAAAGTGCGTTAAATGGTAGAGTACTTTCTCCTTTTAATAGGGGTTTTAAAGATAAATTATTTCCTTTTTCCTCCCACCAGGACCTGAAAACTTTCTGTCCCAAAACTAAGCGGGGGCAAAAAAAACCCAAACACTCACAGAAAAGAAAACCTGCCATCCATCTTCAAAAAACATAAATAAAGCTTGAAACTTAAAACAAAATATGTTTGGGGAACATTTATTTTGTTGAAAATATCTTCAGTATTAGCTTAAAAAGGATGTCTCTGGCGAGCTCTCCTCCACCTAGCACCAGCTGATGACGTAAGGTTTCCTGGCTCCAGACAGCTCTGACTGGTCACAGGGGAGAAGATGTACTCCCTCCGCCTCCTCTAACACATCTGACTGAACCTGCCACAGCTTGGCACTACTGGGCCATTGACTAAATTTAAACAAACAAATATTGATTTTATTCCATTTTTCACAGCTCCCCTCAAGGGCTTGTTTCCCCAGGTTCTGCCAAGTACACAGCTCTGCTTTATAACACAACGCCATAACTGATCATTGTAAAAGGCAGAAGGTATAACGTGCTACTGAATGCCAGAAGGAGAGGAATAGGGATGCACAGAAAACATAAAACAACCCATTTTATTGGAAAGTGCAGAGGGCAGCTGGTAAGGGAGGCAAATGCCAGTCCTGCCTACTGCCCCAGAAACTCCACCTGCAGAGCTCCCCTGCAGCATCACCGCTGCAACAGGCAGAGCAGGTCAGCCTACGTGCTTGCTCTTACACGGTGCCACAGGGATGTGCAGTTACATTTTTACTGGTGCTTTGACAGAACAGACCTGCCCGCTTCTGACACAATCTGCACAGCACGCAGTCATTGCCAAATCCTTACACAACATTATCAGCTTAGGTACTAACAGAAAGGTCGTTTCTGTTTAACAAAGATAAAACCAAAGCTGTTTTTTAAGCATAAGTGAAGGGAAATGAAGAAACAAACATGCCTTTTCTCTTCCTAAAACCAACCAGGAAAATAAAAGACATTTGTAACAGCATGATTTATAGATCACTTTTCCTTGCATTTCTTGGGGGAAGATCAAAAATAGCCAAATAGATTTATAGACAGGCTAACCCATTTAAATGTTAAATAGCAATCCAATCTGGCACGAGCTAGAACATTAGTGTGTGGCTTTCGTATCTGTTGACACCCCACACAGCAAAGTCTTTGAATTATAATAAAATTGCTTTTCTGCTGGTGACGAGAGAGAGTTTGGGTGGGGTTTTTTCCCCGTCTAACTCCATGCCAAGCTTTTCCATTGGCCCGGGCAGCCCTGAGGAATTAACTTTTCAGTGATGTGCCTCTTCCTTTTCCATGAAGAGTTCTGCCATAATTGTTCTAATCAAAAAGGCTTGGCTGAGCAACTTGCATCAATTGCCTTGCTTTGCTCAGGAGTCAGACTCCCGTTCAGAAAGTCTCAAGGAATTAAGATAGGTGTGTTTGATCAAGAGATAATTACAATGAACGGGGGAGCACTGAAAAGGTCTGCCTCTTGTGTGTGGGTCATAACATCTCATAATACTTGTCTTTCTGGTACTTCATACTCTCAGTCACTTCTATGGGTCAAGCCTTTCAAACAGGCCCAGTCTCCCATAATGCACTAAACCAGGTGGCACTGCACTGGTGACAAAGCACAAAGCTCATCGCTGCAAGGGAGTACACTGGGCATTAATAAAGCGAATAGGGACATAAGTTACAACTCTCTGGATAAATTGCGGAACTTTGTGTCGTTAGAACACTAGACTGCATCTGCTTAAAACCAGTGGTTCTATTAAATGCATGATTTCAGGTTTTCTAGAGAGAAACCTAAATATTTCAGCAGAAGTGTCCGTGAAGTAAAATTCCGCTACAGCTCCTCCATGTACTTCATTTAGAAATTTCCAGCTAGCCAGGGGAGGTCATGGAGGATAGATTCGATGTGTTATCTGAGAGACTGCAGCTTTCAGCATTAGCTTTCTTACTAATCTTACAGTGAAACCTAAAATGCAGATGAACAAAGGACTCTAATATTTAGACCGGAAGTCACGAATCCTGGCAATGACATATGCAGACAAAAATTGTAAATTACAATAAATAATGAGTAGAGCATGAAAGCAAGAAACCACGTCACTATGAAGTCAAGAACCTCAGCATATTCTGGAATAGTTTGTTGAAGTAGTTTTATCAGATGACCTTTTCTGCTGTCAAAGGGTGTACTAATTCAGCAATAAGTGAGTCCCATTTGGATTTGATTAAGAACCTGCTAGCCAGCAGGCAGAAAATACACTCATTCAAGAAGTAAGCCTTCCAGTACTCTCCAATTGTTTTTCCAATCCAACACCATCTGTATCAAGATGGGATAAATACCTTATTAAACATACCACAACCCACATTTCTTCATCAATTCTCTTAGTCTTTCCTATTAAATTTTCCTCCCGTGGCTCTCAAATTTTAAGCACTCCTCCTCACTGTCCTGCTTGCCATTTTGCCTGGTACAACCTGTCTGTTAGAGGAAATCTCTCACCCCCAGAGATTCCTCTGCTATCAATTCTCATACTGGCACTTCCCTCCCCTCCAAAAACCCATAAAATAAGGATATATTGCATCGATACTTTCCAGCTACCTTGAAAAATCACCCTTAAAGAGAGGTTATATAAAGTAAAAAGTAATTCATTAAAATAAAAATATAGGTAATGTAGTTTCAAAAGTTTTATATGAACAGTCAGAAAAATGAAACACTTCAATCTTCCTTTCCTGCAATCCTGTTCAAGAGGTTTGTCTCTTCTTGTGCCAGCTACCTTAAACGCTATTTTGAAGTTAAACATGCACACAGATATTATTTCCACTCTCTTTCCACTTCCTTCTTGCTATTCACTGCTCCCAAAAATATTAATATCACATTGCACAGCTAAGTGCAAACATCTCCCATTGTGGAAGGAAACAGAATCTGTCACTGTCCTGAAGGTTACTAAGCTAGAAATAAACCGTTTACGCTGTGCATGGTTATGTGTATGACATAAACATAGAATTTTACATCTAAAATGGCAAAACAGACATGCATGCAATCAGTGCTGCCTGGTTTTCACTGCTGTAAAGTGAAGCTGCACAGTGGTAAACAAATACTCGGGGCTAGAGATGTGTTTCAAGTGACTGATCCCAAGTCACAATGAAAACTGTGATTATTGCTTTGTAAACATATTTACTGTAACTACACAAAGATGTTGAGAGGGCTTATTCTAATAACAGAAGAGAGGGTAAGAATAAAAAGGTAATTTTCCTTCTTAACAGAAGTACTGGAAGTGGGCACAGAGAAACCAGTCATGCAGATAAGCAGGGCAAACTGGCCTCCTTTGAAGAGGTGGATGAGAAGCACTCATTTAAAAACCCAAAGTGAACAATACAACATCTACAAATAAGTTGAAGGTGCTGGAGGTGCCAAGTCTGACCCCACCATCTAGAAGTTTTCCAGCTTCTGAATGAGTCCACAGAGGTCTGTATAAAAACCTCCTATAAAGAGCAGTCAACCACCAAAGCACACACGTACCAGTTATATCCAGGATACCATAGCTGCAAGCTTTGCTCTTTAGAAAGCTGTGTAACACTTCGTGTGTGTGTTCATTGAAAATTCATGGAAAAACAGTGTACTTTTTTTGATTATTTAACTTGATACGACACTCCATTATATCTGAAATAAATATATTAAAATAAAAGTCAGTGGAATATTTATAAGCATCACAGAACACTTCCAAGAACAAAAACAGTGTTTCTGTTTAATTCCGTGTGAATATGTCCGTAACCAGTGCCAGACAAAACATAGCATTGAGTTAGCCAAAAGGAAATTAATTGCAGAATTAAATTCCTTCCTATTGCCAGAATTCAATTCATTCTAACATATATAATTCGTAAATTAATTAACAAAGATACGCCATCACTTACAACACCGATCTACTTGACAAAATAACTTCTCTAGTGCTGGGCTTGTCGCTGAGCTGCCTTCCAACCATTGTAATTAGCTCCCAGTCAAACGTACTAGCTTCCATTCAACACCAGTCTTTAGAAATGTATGACTCTGTGTACTTTGTGATTACAAGCACGCTCCCATTTCCAAGGATACAAAGAAGAGCTGATAGGAAGAGGGAAAAAGAGTGAAAAGAACATTATTAAAGCAGTTCAGTGAATATAGTAAACTTAAGACCTAATCTATTAGATCTCAGTCTGATCAGCACACAGGGAAGATTGCTGCCTTTTTTTTCCTGTGGGAACTTGCACACGGGCAACTACTGTAGAAGAGGTATCTTGTCTGGTAATGTTGTTTTATTGCTATCATCTAAGAAAAAAAGAGATTTTCCCATACTCCCTACGTGAGGCGATCAGTTCAGGCTACCAAGATGGTCAGAAATCTGTCCTGCATAAGCCAACTAGAAGGAAAAAAACAAACAGTAACTTTTACAGGGACTTAGCTGAAGGCTGAAAGAGTTACAAGGGCACAAATAATTTACTGTTATTTATTGTAACAAGATTATCCTAGATCTAGAGGCATTTTTATAATGGAAGTTTCATAATACTGCATTTGCATGAAAATTTTACTCTGTCATTAATATTTCCTATCTTTGCTGCAATTTATCACAGGATCAGCTAATACACAGGTCTGCTTCACTCACTAAACCTTTAGACTGAAAACTTCACAGAACAGCTTATATGACAGAGCTGTGGTCATGAATCAGTGTTACTGTCATAAGCTGTTTCAAAACTTACTTGAATATTCAAAGTCATAGGCAGAAATTTGATGTAAGATTTGGGAGTCACACACAGATATCTATTCATATGTCATGTCACTGAAACCCCTTTGTGGTTACTGAGGAGTAATAAAAATGTTAAATAGCAAATGAACTAAGCCTAGGTAGGAAAAGAGTTGAGACTGGAGTGCTGAAGAAAGGTGGGCTATATTTGAACACAGTAATTGCACCTCTTCATTTTAACAGCATTAGTGAAACCCTTGCATAATAGACTGAGAACAGGTCTTCAGGAACATGGCGGCAACATAGAGTGGTCCTGGAGGATTTGTTGATATGAATGATAACACACATTTTACCTCACCTTGTCTTATCTCTGACAGCTAGTGAATGGAAGATCCCAGGCTAAATCCCAGCACAAGTTAAAATAATCTTAGGATTACTTTTACTAGCACCAGAAGATGGCATTCCAGTTCAGGATCCATGCCCATAGTGTACAATAATGAATCTGGACTCTCATCCACACTCTGGAATATTCATCTGGAAAGATAAAATTAGTGTACTGAAGATCTAAAGATATTTGTGTAGAAAATCTATTACTCTTAGAGGTTACTTAAAGCCCCGTATGTTAGAAAAACCATTTCATGTGCACTGAGTTTGCTGTTGTACAGCTGTATTTGTAATAAATGTTTTTCAAAGAAACAAAATGTTTTTATGTTGGTGTGTTCTGAAAGCCAACTTTTTTTTATTTTACCCATTTCTGTCCAAGGCCTTATGCATCTCCAAGAATATAAAACATCCCTCCAGAACTACTGAGTTACTCGGAACTATAATTTTTATTTTTACCCTGAAATGCCTACACAGGCATGACACAATATTTCCAAGGTCTAACAGGAGTTTGAAGATTTCACACGTGTCCAGTGCCACACTATGAGATCGTTTAAAACATCTTTTCATACTTCAAGAAGAACTACTAAATCTAAACAATCATTGCATAGCTAAACTTGTGGGACAGTTCACTGAAACAAGTGCAAAAACACTGGCTAGGCAACACACACACTGGGTGATTTTGCTACTGCAGTCAGGACAATGATCACCTGATCACAAACCAAAGTGAAGGCAGATCAAAAGATCCTTAATACAATTTTGCCAATACAGCTAAAAAAAAAAAAAAAAAAAAAAAAGGAGCCTAAAGTAAGTTTAAAGCTTGAGGTTTTATATGGCTAAATTACTATCAGAAAACCTACTACTAGCACGTGGCAAAACTAAATTGGCAGGGCCACAGCACTATTTATGGCCTAGGCACAAACTACAGACCCATTTTGAGAACAGACAAGCTAGCTGTATACTTTTACTCAGTTTTTAATCAATACATGACATCAATGGAGATACATCCCTAACTGAAGTGGACATACTCTAGACTACCATTTCAAGCAGTGGTGGAATTTAGTCCATTCTCCAAAAAAAGTCAAAAGGCAACCTTAGTTACTGTGGTCATGAAAATATGTCAGTAGTAATCCTATGAGAGCATTGTATTTGGAGAGGAAGCTCTACAGAGAATGACATTCCGCTTTGGTTTTGTGCATTTGAAGATAATTACTACAATGCCATATGTGTCCGGCCAGAATATTGAAGTGTCACCCTTTCCCCTCAACGTGTTGGTGAGCACCCACTTGGAATCAGATTATTATCCTCTTGACATTAAAACTGTAGTGCTGGGGAAAATGGAGTTTACTTGTCTAACAGTTTGTTTTGGTTTTACTTCTACAAGACACCACCAGTAAGATGGCCAAAGTGTCTAAGGAAGATTTCTCTCCTCTTGTCATGTCAAGCATAAGGACCGTGCAGTCATACCAAGTATTCTGCAAAGAAGATTACTTGGGACCAGTTGCCACTTAGTGCTGCCCTGCTCAGACCCCATTCTTCCCTCAAGTCAGGGACTACCTACAGTGGCACAAATAGAACCCTCCCTGCAGCCTACCGCATCATACTGTACTCAGAATTTCCTAAGGACCAGTCTGCACAACCAAGCTGGAGGCAAGTTGCACAAAACACATGTGGTGGATTTCTAACCACAACTGAGATATTGGACTCTTAATTAAATATGAAAGATTACCAGTGCAGTACACTTCCTTAACAAAAAATTACACTGTATTTAATTACACTGTTTCTGTTGTCGTCAGTGGCCTCTACCACTTGCTATTCTACTTTTTGGTTGGTAAATAATACTGTTTCACTTCCGGACTATCTGATCATTTTTACTTGCAGCCTTTTCAATCATCTTTAAGAGCACTTCAGATTTTTTGAAGGCTCCATGAATTCCCAAAGGTCCTATTTCATCCCAAGGTCCCCAACAGCAGTAAGCATACAGAACTGACTGGTGCCTCCAAATCTGCCACAGGAGTCACAATACAAGTGTAAGGTTCATTTATTGCTTTTCTAATAGCAGTTGGTCCCTGTAGCATACTCTAAGCATTTGGACCTGAAGAATATACGACAGGGATCACTGTTTGCCAGCAAAGTATCCTATGAAAAAATTGAGTGTTTTAAAGCACTTGTTTTTCCATGTGCCTGTGATTCCATGTACCCTCAGGCTAAAGAAATCCTCCAAGAATAATAAGATGGCATTCACTTGCACATTTGAAAAGCACGTTCAAAATTGTTAATGTGCTACAGTTTGCAGTCAATTTCTAGAGAAAGATGCCTAGCTGAAGTTGCTATTTCAGAGCTCCTGCAGTTAAGATTTGATGATGAAAAGGATTTGCGTATATAGACAACTTATAGGCCAAGAAGCACATCCAAGAACATCCCTGCCAAAGCCTGTTCCCAGTAGAGCTACTTGAATTTACATGCTCATTTGTAAGTTGGGGAATCAGTTTGCATTAGTATCCAGTTTCCTCCACACCACCTTGTGCCGAAGGTAAAGAAGGAATTGGAGCTTCTTCCTGACACCTCTCCTGTTGAAGCACCCAGGATTTGAAAGCAAAGTGTCCTCCTCAATGAAGCAAATGATAAGGACTCTCCAGTTAAACTGTTGAAAGTTTCCAACATAAACTTGAATCAATATTATTTGAAATGAAAACCTGTTCCCGTTTCCAGATACTCACAGGTATTTTATTAGCAGATGCCAAAACGGAGATACACTGCATTCAGGAGCGTACAGAGTGACACCCGAACCCACCTGATTTCACATAAATGTTGTAACGAAGATGCAGTAATATTGTCTTCAGCACAGGCTGTGTAAGTATGCCTGTGCTCTCCTTATCATCCACTTAAACATCACAGATCAAAGATTCACCTCTTCAGTGACTTAAATTGATCTGTCTGGAAGTTCTATTGTAAAAATTTATGATAAAATACGAAACAGAATATTTTAATGAATGACAAAAAAAGTGCCACAGCTCAAAGTCTATCATTTTGACCAGAACATACTACATAACCCCGAAAACACAGAGTGAACTAAACAGCATCAGAAAAAAAAAACCCACAAAACAAAAACCCAGACTGCTGTTAATTGGATATCAAGATACAGTGATTAATTGACTCAAAACCTTTTGGAAAGAAAAACATGCCCTTTTCCGTTCACTCATTACAAGGCATCAGGTCTATTCTCAGATCCCTTTAAAGCCATGCAGAATTAGAGGGACTGTAACACAGGAATGCATCACAGATGATCTCATGCTAGATTTGATTCACTGTTGGAGCTGAAGGCCTTTTTCAGAGTACAGTCCACACAGGATCAAGAAGTATCACCTGAAGAAAGAGAATCCGGAACGATTCCCTGTATGTGTTCATCAGTTTGCAGGACAAGGAAGCAGACTGCCTTTGCAGAGGATACCAACATCACTAAACAACAGCTTTTTTAATAAATCGAACACCAGTTGTTTGCTTCCTCTTAAAGAAGTGAGATAATCTTTTCTCTAATCAATTAGAGCTCTAAGGTTTCTCAGCTTACTTTCTCAGCCTTGGATGGATCTTATAGTATGCCTTACAATCTGCGCATACAACCACTATGGAATTCATTAACGAGTAAGTTGTGCCACTGTGAGAGGAAACATCCACACTGGGTGTTAAAAAAAAAAAAATCAATACAGCTGACAATTTGAGGGGCAAGGGCCGTTTAAATCTTGCTTGAAGAAGATTTCAGCTAGGATAGAACTCCCAAAAAACTTTGAAACAGAACAGGGTGGGGAGGTGGTGGGGGACAGTGCAGAAGGGACAAGAATTTCCCTAACCATCAAAGTCCAGATTTGCCATTGGAACATTAGAGGCTGAACATGAGATTTCAGCCTGTTCTCTGGGAGGTTTGCTCTAAGTGCAACAAGATAGAAAAGGTTCACCAATGCTAACTGCGGGCTATACGCTGCCATGAGCGAAGAAGCACAAGTCTGAGACGTTTCTGTGTCCAAAGAATCTTCTATGCCTCTGTCAGTGCCACATTTGGGGACAATTATGCCATACACCCCAACACCCCATACACCCATACACCCCAACACGGTGAGTTTATCCCCTAATTTGGGCTATTTGCTGGACTCACATGTATATCAGCAAACTCATGAGCTGCAGAGCAATTGTAACTCAGCATGTATAAAACTCAGCATATATAAAAACAGTAAAACAATGGCCCCTTTTGGCATTAATTGGATGTGGAAAAAAGGATTGGCTACTTGGGAGGAATACAGGACTGTTGTCAGAACATGCAGGGATGCAACACGGAAGGCTAAGGCCTGCCTGGAATTAAACCTGGCAAGGGAGGTGAAGGACAACAGGAAAGGCTTCTATAGGTACATTGGGAGCAAAAGGAAGACTAGGGAAAATGTGGGCCCGCTGCTGAACGAGGC
>VZSC01016411.1:67469-86171 GCA_013398225.1 Steatornis caripensis
GGGGGGGGGGGGGGGAGGGTTTACCAATTAGTAAATTAATCTGGAGTTATCAGAAGCATTTATTCAACAGTAAAAACCCTAACCTAAGTTTTCTTCTGGATCTTTTACACCCCCAAGATAATTGCCTTCTTACATTAGTTCCAGTTGGATGAACGTTTTGGGCAAGTCTTTGTCCAGCCATATAGATACAACACATCTCATTTCCTTTAGTCAATCGCACTCTGCTTTTCTCTTTTTAAAGACAAAAAAAAAGAAGAGATGCATGCAAATCAGTGCTTGTGTATTTAGTTTCTGCTTATTTTGTATTCCTTTCAGAAGATGAGGAAGAAAAGTTGATTATTCTGCTGAATTACCTCTCTCGTGTTTATTTGTGCACATTTTATCCTACAAGTTCACCTTTTTAAAAGAAGATGCTTTGTTTCACTTAGGGGAGTTTCAGCTTATTCCATTAAAATACTTTAAATCAGTTCTTTGTAGCTCTTCTCTCTAGATTATTTCTTAAAACATCAAAGATGCTTATGACAGGTTGTTTACTTTAGAAGGTTGTTATTATTTTTATCATAAAAGTTTAAACTGAAAAAAGAAAGAAAAAATATTGCTGTGTTTTTCTAAGTGAAGGTGAATTTAACTCAAATTCCACACTGATTGGGCCCATGCTTATATGGATGTAAAAGAGGAATAATCAAAGACACTTGATTACATCAGTAACTAGGGTAATTGGAACTAGAATCAGGCCAGAAGCCTCATGCATCTCCTGCCCTCTCGAGGTTTGCCAGAGGTAATGCCAGCAATTAAAATATTTGCACTTGCTGGGAGGCTGTGAATCCGTGCTATTTTCTCTGTAGCTGGGCTGCTCCTGCGATCCTACAAAAACACGGAATTGCAGCCAATGTGTGGCAGGGCTTATCTGTCAGCATTAAGTACTGATATTCATCTCAGAAGATAACATCTCCCTTTAACCAAAGCTCTGATCCTGCAGGGGATTAAGACGTACGTTTGATCCACACAGAGAAGTAACCACTTAGTCTACTGGAATCAAATTTGCAAAAGCAAGTTATTACATTTCTTTGTGAGACTGGAGGCAGAAGCTGTAAAAATATTCTTTGCTTCTTGTAAGGAAATAAGAACTGTCAATTGCAATGTGCAATGCAGTATTTCAAATAATATATATTGTAATCCATATTTCCATTAGCAAATGACAGTTGTGTCTGAGATGAACACGTTGCAGAAATCTGACTAAAACAGATGTCCTACTTACTCTGTTCAGCTTAATTTCAAGTTATTTCAAGCTCTGCTTAGAGTGGCATTATGTCATACATTACCAAATATATAATCTCAAAAAATAAATCCAGACTTATTTATACACATTGCTTAACTAGAACAAAGGATATTTTTCATTCGGACGCAACTGTTACTTCATGGATTTCAGATACTTACACACAGGGAACAATTTCATTTTTTGTTTAATCTGCATTCAGTCTACTGATTAAGATGCATTTAGCCTTTGAAAGTGGTCTGCCTACATGCTATCCATTCAGTTAAAATAATCTCTCAGAAAATATTCTCTGCATGTTTATACACGTAGTTTTGCACAGTGCCACAAAGACAGAGGCTAACACAGGGAGCAGAGAGCTTCTCCTGAAGTTTGTGGGAGTATTTCCATTTGGGCTACGATTATGCTGGATAACAAGCAGCCCATGCAAGGACCTGTCTTTAAATTTGCATATTTTCAACTCCTTTTAAAGTCAAAAAAAGCCATCTAGGCAAGGTCTTGGGCAACCAGCTCTAGGTGGCCCTGCCTGAACAAAGGGCTTGGACCAGATGACCTCCAGAGGTCGCTTCCAACCTCAACCTTTCTGTGATTCTGTGAAAAGTAGCACATACAGCAATGCCACTGTCTGTCCTGCAGTCTTGGCAGATCACATGCAACTACCAAATTCATCTCATTTTCTGCTGTTACCTATCAGGGTTGTATTCTTGCTTTCTCAAGGAAAATTCATTCATATCCCTTAGCCAGGAAGGGGTCATTAGGTTATTAAATCACTTTAGCTGTTTCATAGCACATCAGAAAAACACAGCAAGTAGTATTTTGCCCACCTATGAACTTCCTGTGAGCTGTCTGGAAAAAATCAATACAAGTCCTTCTAAAAAGCAGTGCTAACAAGAACACACTTGCTCCAGGATGAACAAAGATCAGCAGTGCTACAAACCACTTACAACTCTACTCCATTAGCCAGGTGTGACGTGTCTGCAGATTGGGATAGATCAGCTTAAACTGTCCACATGTTTCAATTAGTAACTCAAGCCATCCTGTAATGCTGAGGTATCCAGTAGGGGGAAAAAAAAAAAGGAAATCCCTCTCCCATGGTAGCACTCTCTTCAGGTCGTACAGGGTAGCATCTTAAAAGGTTCACATCAATTCAGAGCCAAGGCTCAAACACATCTGTGCTGCTACAGAAAACAGTGAAATATGTACCAGCCCCCAGTATGCACCTGAAAAGTCACTCACAGTTGAATTCTACAAATGTAATAATCCCTTCTTCTTTGGTACTTTATTAATTACATGGGCTACTTCATACCAATCTACTGTCACCTAAACATTTCTGGGTGTCCACCTAGCTTAATTTTTTCAGACGTGGCTATCCTCCCTTGCTAAACTTTTATTAATAACCCTATAAAAGCAATACAGCTCCACATGCTATCTGTAGACTACGAACTGTGGCCCATGAGTCACTGGCATCTCTCCCCATGTTGAAACGTTGGCAACCACACAGAGGCGAATTCTAACCTAGAAGGAAGTGCGTGTTCAGGAACCTTGGAGGCCAGCCCCACATTAGTTTGACCCCACTTTACCAACCTTTATGGTTCCAAGTTACCCTGATAACATAATTTATACACATACTTTGAAAGTGGTTAATACCTCGAGTGGTTGTCTGTTCCTCATATTAGGGAGGAGAAAATTACCGGGCTGCCATGCACGTGCTTGGTGAAACACAGGCTCTTTTTCTAATAAGGTATATTGGTCTTTGGCCATTCTCTAGCCAGAGAAACACTCCCTGAATGTGCACAGTTCCAATGCATTAAGCTGACTGTAGACCATGACACAACACATCTATTTCTCCCTGAGAAAGGCAAAGGACAGCCCGTTGCTTGTTCCACATACATTAGCTTCCAAACTCTTTACCCCGCTTCACGGCAAGTGTACCACACAGCTAGGTACCTCCAGGCAGTCACGGAAGAGGATGGAAAGACACACGATGGACAATCTGCAGGTGTTGGGGACAGCCTCCATTGTTAAAGTATGCAGTGACTATTTTACTTCATTTTTGCCAAAAATTTATGGCCATTGTTTTGTTTATCTTTTAGTGTCACAGTCCTTTCTTCAGACAACTGCTTACACTATTAGGCACAATCTGCTATTTTAAACAAGAATTTAGATTAAATTCAGAGCAAAACAACAGCTTCATTAAGTGTTCCATCTGTCCTGCTCAGGCTTCTGGCTTTCATGTAACATTTAACTTTTGTGTGAACCCAAAATGGCAAAAGCTACACTCAGCTCAATTCTGTTGTGCTTCACAATCTGACAGGGAAAATACAGTTGTTTGCCTCAGATTTTGTAGAACAGGATAGGGTCCTGGTCACTGTTCATCGACTATTATTTTTAACCAAGGAAAAGAGGGAATATTGGGAAATGTGTCGGAGGCAGCCATGGGACCACTCATCGACGTCATAGTCTTACAGACCAAGCTATGAGGTTCTAAGAATTTGACAGTATTTGTTTTTCTAGGCAAATCCACATGCCTTTAAGCAATTCGACGTCAACTTTTGGTTGAGCTTGTTACATCTGTCTAAATCTGGTGAGTTATCCTATCCAAGCACGAGATGGCAGTCTGAAGTTAATCCACTACCTCTTCCCAAGCAAGAGGAAAGCAAATTATTCACAGCTGGTATTAAAAAACCAGAAAAGATTAAATAAAGAGTAGCTAAAAAAAACAACACTCTGAAAAAGGAGATCCTGAGCCTGTCATGTAACAAGGATTCAATTACTGTAAAGTATTTCCAAAGGTTCTTAACATACCAGCTGTGCCAGTCCCAGACCTGTAAAGAGAGGGGAGCAGAGAAGTCCGGCCAGGGCACTTAGCCCAGCAGCTTAAGAGTCATCAAGGAAATGAATGGCAGAGGCTTGCTGTCTCGCTAGTGAAAGAGCAGAGCACTGTCAGGGGATGTTCCCACCATCTTTCCAGCATTTCTGGAAAGCTACATTTCTGTGTGGATGGCAAGGAGTCTAGTTTTGAGATTATTATATGCATAAATATGGAATTGTCGTCATCCACATTTTGAATGATAGCCTCTATTGCTCTAAATGGCTTATTTCAAAATACAGCTTAAACACCATTTCTTTTCCTGAATGAAGGGCAGGTTTCATGCTTACAAGGTCCAGCAAGTTTTCATCTAATCTTTCATATGCTTCTAGTAAGAGCTTTGTGTTGTGGGCTGATCTAAACACATGGATGGCACATGGACATAATAAATGGACTATAAGTACACCACTTAAGGG
The DNA here is from genome assembly GCA_013398225.1 of Steatornis caripensis. Lineage (NCBI taxonomy): Eukaryota > Metazoa > Chordata > Aves > Caprimulgiformes > Steatornithidae > Steatornis > Steatornis caripensis. The sequence continues at coordinate 72,028 of VZSC01016411.1, forward strand.
AACGAAAAAAGAACAAAAATTAAGATACTTGCGTAGCATACACAGCCTGAAAAGCTGTCCAGAGAGAAAGTCAGCAGGCTAGAAATAAGTGCCTTACAGACCAGGCACCATGCAAGGACTGCCAATCACAATGTGCTTTTATGACACCCAAACACTGGCAACAAGCATATCTAAGAACATGAACAGGTGTTACATTGCTATGAGCCTCTATCTGATTTCATGATCCTGGCAAAACATTAACTTCGTATTCACCTATGTTGCTCTCTGAGACAAACGTACTTCCCAGATGGCAACGATTCAGGCACATATTTGTCAGTGAGGAAGTTTATATCGAGAACAGATTTTTTACTGTTCTAAACCTCACAGCCTGCCTAACAAAGAAGAGAAAGCAGCACCCAACTGCTTGCTCCCCTGACTACCCATGGGCAATTTTCAGCCTTCAACTTCCCAGTCCTTAACAGAACAGTCAGCAACTGTTTCATCTCTTGTCCTGCAGAAACCTACTTCCTCCAAGTCTACTTCTTCCAACAACTCTTCTTCTGATTTCCAATCTGCGTCCATCCAAAACCAAGTATTTAAAGAAATCATTGCAAAGCCTGCTATCACAGTTCAACAGGTCAACCTTTGTGATACGACGACTGTGTGTCACGGATATTGCACAGATCAGTAGCATCTCTTCACCAAGGAATCTAGTAAGACAGATGCCAGCAAGGACAGCAAGTAACAGCAATTTATCTTTTTTAAACCACTTTCTCCCATAGCACAACGCTACAAGATACTACTTTGATTTTAAATATTGACCAATTCTCAGTCACAACAAACAGCTTACTTTCCCTGGTGTAGCTCATCTGACCTATGTAGCTGCACAAGAGGTATTAGAACAAGTAGATGAACGAGATGTTAACAACAGGACCGAAGGGCAGAGGTGCCAATGAACGTGTGTAACTATCATTACAGACCAGATGTGCTGCCAGATGACCGGCAGACTGCTGCCCATGTTACCATCATCCAGAAGGGCTGTTGAGGGAATCCTGCAAGTTGCAGACTGGTGAGTCTGATCTCTACCCCTGGCAAGAGACGAGGCTAGATGGTAGAGGCTGTAATAAACAGCAAGGCTTCTGAGCCTATGGATAGACATGCGCTTTCGCGAAAGAGTCAGCATGCTTCCTACGAAGGAAAATCCTGTCTCACTAACCACACAGAGACTTTGGAAGAGGTGAATAAGCAGAAGGATAAAGGTAATACATTAGACATATTTGGATTTTCAAAAAAGTCTTTGACAATGTTAAATATTAGAAGTCACAAAAGAAGCGAATGTTGCCAAGAGATTGGATAAAAGAACCTATTACAAGGTGAAAGCTGGTTAAAGGGTGGGAAGGAAAGCACAAAAAAACCCCATCCATTATCATGACTTGGTGATTAATTGATTTATTAGTCAAACGGTGTTTAACTGCCAAACAAATTGGACATATTTAGAGTTACGAGAAAATTTTTTTAAGCTGTTTATGAGCTAAACCAAAACAAAGTGAAGCGGGATACTGACTTTTTATCTCCTAGACTGCCACTAGTGTGAACAATTCAGTATCTCTAGAAGTTAACAAGTTTGATACCAATTATTACATGAATAAAAGTGGTGAAGTTATTCTAAATTTTATCATGACTCTCTTTACTTCCACATTTCATTTCAAGCACCAACAGAAACTAGTGCAATAAAATACAAAAAGTGAGAGAAAAACATGTATTTTATTTGTATTGAGGCAAAAGGAGATCATCTCATTTAGATCAAAGAAATGGACAGCAATTGATTTAATCAAGTTTTTGAGAATTTACAGAAAACAGAAAAAACCCCTCATGCTTAGCACATCAGTATATGATTGAATTTCCTATGTCAAAACTCTCCTCCTTTAAACCTGGCATGACTTTTTATTGCCCACTACCACATTTCATATCTTTACTTATCAAAATGTCATACTACCTATGTAAACAGCTGTTTTATGTGTAAACTTCAACAAGTAAATGGGAAAACCTACTAATTTATCCACCCCCCAAAAAATCAAGTATTAACTAAATATCAAATTAATTACATAATATTCTATATAATACTGTTTCAGCAAGAACCATAGCCTGCTGAATTCAAAACAACCAGGATGCAGAAACACAAAGCAGATGTGCAGTGTCATGCATTAGTGTAATAACATGATAAGGCAATAATAAAAAAGGTAAATACATATTTATTTTTAAGAGCATACTCACCAACACAAAAACCAAGGCTGTACTCTTAGTCAGTTCATTTTGGTAGTGTAGGATTTCTTAGCTCAAGCTAAAAGTGTCAACTTTTGAGCATATTCATCTGTTACTGTGTTTGATAATAGATACTTTTGTCAAAAATACAACATGTGGATTTAAAGATTGTGCAATAACAGATTTTTTACTTTTTCAGTTCAAATTCTTTGTGTGGAAATATAGAAAAACTCTATTCCCAAAGAATCAAGTAGGCTAAGTGGGAAGGACTATTTGAAATTATGTACTCCAAAAATTAACAATACATGAACAATAGTATCTCTGCAGGAAAGAAAAGTTCAGCAGCCTAAGTCAAAAGACTGAGTTAATACTATTTTTATATCCTTTTTGTTGCTTTTTGTTCACTTCATGCTCAACTTCAGTAAGCAAAAGCAGTCATATGGCAGTCTGGAAAGCCTGACATCACCAAAGATTTTCTTTATTGTTCAACGTGCCTTTGTAGTGCAGAGCAGAATCAACTTCAACCATTTAAAAAGGAAATTGAAATCCCATCTCAAAGTTGTTATAAATGATCTCAAAGTAATTACAGTATCACAGTAATCAAAATGACTGTTCTTTTTCCTCTAATTATAACTTAATTTAATCTATTACCTGTCAGTTTTACAAACTGCAGTTCACATTAAAACATTTGCTGATAACAAAAGCTTTTCTTTGAAAACAACACTGCTTTACATCTAGTCAGGCAGCTTGCGCAGATCAGAGCATTCTGTCAAGAGAGACATGGAAAAGGGTAAAGGAGAAAAAGCGGAAATATGGCTACAGCTTATCTCTGCCTTTAACGCACTGAGGAATCTCAGGCAGCACTGGAGACAGCAAGTTTCTTCAGATGATCCATAAATACTTGCAAGCTGACATCATCAGTAAGAATGGGTGCTCCAGACTCCTATAAAATAAAAGGAAACAAGGAGAATTGATTACACTCATTGTGAAGAAAAAGCATTTTAAGGCACAATACATTCCATTAAATAAACACTTCATAAATTTAGAAAGACCTTAGAAGCATATCATTGCTGAAATCCTCTGACAAAAACCAGCACACTATACATTTACATAAATTTTCATATGTTTACATAAATTCAGGCATAAACCACAACTATGCTCTCTTCCATATTAATGCATACAGCAGTGAGCTGCAGTACAGCAAGATATTTATATCAACCATACAAAACTGAAAGAGTTTTTGGCAGCTGCCAAATACTAACTTAACAATTCTGAAAAGTTAAATAAAAATTCCATGCCACAGTTCCTGTATCATTCCTACCTCAGTGGTGCAGACAAAGGTGAAAGAAATACAAACACTCAAGTGGCACAACTAAGAAATCAGTATCGGTCAGTGAAGCTCAGACACATTAGAACGGTGAAAGGAAGAAACAAATCCACTAAGGGTCTGGTTTGACACTGAGTGAAGGTCAACTAGCTTTCTCAAGGAAAGCTGGGCTGATTCTCTCCTACAGGTCTGTGCCACCTCAGAGAAACACCAAAAAACAACATCTGAAGGTTATGCTACTGCAGAACCAGATCATAAAAGATTGAAAAAAAAACACTTTTGGGTTTGCAATTTACTTTCTGACCTCAGAAGTAATTTTCAGAAATCCAAGGAGTTCAAAATGGTCATCTTTTAATTACTATTTTTAAACAAATTTACAGTCTAAATAAAACAGCGGTTGGCAACTCTGCAGATGTTACATAGTAACTCTCTTAAGTCCTCTGAAACCCATCTGCCATTACTTTCATTTACAGGCACAGGAAGAATTCCTCTAAATCTCAACAATTCAACCTATTCTAAGGTACTAAGTACCCGTATTTCCAAATGAAATCAGAGCTGTCTGAACTCTTATAAAATCTTCCAAAACACAGACATGAGAGTCTTAAGGAGGATGCTTAGAACTGGTGCCCCTTTCTGAGAACTGGCCAAAACCAGTTCTTAGTTAACGATCAAGGGACAAATCCAAGAGCAGTAAGAGTTCTTTGATCACTACAATACAATTGACACAATACACTGCCACTCTCAGGGAAGGCCCACTAAATTATCTATCAGCTAATGGTGGCAAGATGAGAATAAAGTATGTTCTACTTCCAAGCCTGCCAGATGCTAGGTCTAAGCTCTCCTATTTAAGAAGCCACAAGGGAATTACAAGTAGTTTAAGTCTGGGGCAGGATATGATTTGCCACCTTGTGCCTTACACATGGAAGGACAGTACATTGCCCTCTAGTAAATAAAGCACCAAAGGAGCTGACAGACCCCTAAGAAAAAAGATCCCTCATGATGACTGCTAGTGGCAATCCAGGGTACTTAAAACCAATGCACAGACTGAAGCTGAACACCTCATCCAACACCTGCACACAGGCAGCTGCTGTCACCACTGCTGCCACCAACAGCAGTGGCTTTACTGTGAAGACTGGGAACCCTTCATTCTAGCAGGTAAGGCAGCAGAGTATCTTATTTGCTGAGGAATAAAGTGAAAACCAGCAAGGTCACAACATACAAGTCTGAAAAGTACATCAGAATTAGCTTTGATTTTTCAGAGACCACTTTAAGTTTTGTTTCATATTCATTCAAAATTTTGATCTAAGGCATACAATGAGAATTTAAATTTAATTGACAGTGGTTTGGTGCCAGCCAGCTCTGTGTTTTACAAGATTTGTGCCAGTGACCTCTTCTTTTGTTTCAAATTGCAATCTCCCCATAGTTATTACCAAGACAAAAAAGATTTTTTAAAAAAGAGCTGAAAATAAAGACATTCTCAAATAAATGTCACATCCAATATAATCTGAAAATTCCAACTGTATCTTCAAAGATTTCAAAGACATCAAAGATTAATAGAGCTGTATGAAAAGTTTACCATTATTTTCTGAAAATGTTTTCTATACAAGGCACCTACCTGCTAAAGTTTAAAAAAATCTTTACTTACAATATTAAAAAACAAACTAGTCAATTTGTCACCGCCTGAAACATGGTTTCAGTGGTGTGGGGGGGCCCTCTTCAGGTCAACGTGGACTAACAAATTTTTCTCTAGTCTTTCAGTTATGCACAAAATAAAATTAAACCATCCAGGAAGCTCATTATAAAAACAAAAGTAAAACCAATTCAGTTTAAAATTTTCTCCCAACAGTTACATTTCTCATTTCATAATTTGTACTTGGTTCAACTTTGTTCACAAAAAAAACCTGCCAACACAAGTGGGTATTATGTTGAGCATACACGCTGAAATGCCACTGGGAAGATGAACACACCATTGCTTATGCTACCCTAGAATTTAATTCTTTTCAATATTAAAAGGCAAAGCTGTCTTTTCTAAGATGCATCAAAGAGTCTCACTTGTCCAGCATGAAAAATCTTCTTAGAGGTCAGTTCAAGAATTGTATTTGCATTTACATTTGGAATACCATTTCATTTGCTTACTAATTAAATGAGCAGGAAACAGTTGTCTTGTACTGTTGGAAACATCAAAACTTCAAAACTTTCCAGGTAATATTTAGACAAAAGCAAGGCCTTTCAAACTACAGGATTTGTGTGGATGCTGTGGAGGAAACATGATGAAGAGGCACACTAACAGACAGATTGCTGGTTAGGTTATCAACTCTGGAGGCAAGAGAGCTGGGTTCAAATCATGCTGTCCCACACTCAGTACAAAGTTTTCAAGTATATTCACTTTGGATCTCAGTGCTCTTCCCTGCCAGAAGTTGCATTAAAACCAGTATGTCCCTAAGAAAACATAGCCTGGTAAAACTTACGTGGCAAAAATCACTGTTGTAAAATTGCTACAGAGCTTTCTCACTCATGACTTGAGTGCTGTATGTCCTTTAGCAAAGTACTCCAAAAGTTAGTATGTACCTTCAACTGTCTGATGTATTACATTTTCATAAGAAAAGGACACTGCACTGCATTCACTAACAGCAGTGTTTCCCTTGCACTATAAAAGTTGAATTTTGGAAGAACATGGAACCGGGATGCAACATTCAGGAATACAAGCTGCTCCAGAAAGTTTAACTTCTGAACTTTTACATAATTTCCTTCCTAAAGACAAGATTTGAAAAAACTCGTTATCTGGGCCACAAAAATTCTAGAAAACATCAGCACACTGGTACTGGTGTACTTTTCAACTTTTGCTTGTAACTAACTTCAAAATTTATTTCCCCTATCGCAAAAAGGTCCCTTAGTCATTATGTGTGGTACGTGCTCTCTCATTGCAAAGAATTTGAAGGTATCTGTCTATGAAAGATGGCTAGACATGAAAGGAGCCTAACAGAAGCTTAAAACAGCAAACCAGATCATTTTTGTCTGAAGAAATGAAATCCATTTTTCTAAACTTTTGCAGTTTTGGTGGCATCAGGCCAAAACTGTGTTTCTTCTTCAGTTTCAAAACTTGGCATTACTACTTGTATGTACACAATGTGTCACTTGATTTCTGAAATGGGGGGAAAAAAACTTAAAATCGTGCATACAAGCTTCATCAGCAGATTCATACTTACCTGTCCCCATGCATACATATTGTTATGAGTCTGAGAGGGATTTACTTTTGAAAGCAGGAAACGAGCCTTTAAAAAACAAAACACGGGCAATAAATTAGTTTTCTTAAACAGAGGTTTCTTGTACTCAGAAAAAAATTACATGCGTATGAAATCTACCATTTTGATTATTTGGAGATAAAAATGTGCAGAGATACCTAACCTACTCAGAAGAGCATGTACCACCTCTATAAATAAAGCCATTCCCTGGATTTTACAGCTATAATGCAGAATTGCTAACAACTTCACAATGCAGTGGAAAGTAAGCTTTTGTCTTTTTCTAAGCACTAGCAAAGCAAAGAATATCAATAAAATATTAAATAATAAGTTTTAAAAAAATAACACAAAGAATACTTCTGGTATTGGTCCAGAGACAAGTACAATCTTTTTTGTCTTACACACTTCACACAATGAATCTGAGTCCAAGTCAGTAATAGGACTCACAATTATAGGCAAGAAGCTACTATTAAATATCCGGGTCTGCAAAAGCTTTAAAATTCGAAATTTTGACTTGCAATTTACATATCTTTTAGCACAGAAATGCATGTTTACTACGAAAAAAAAAAAACCTCATTACATTACTAACCCATCTCTACCTAGATTATATAATACGTATTTTACGATACCTGGCTTCCTCCGTGCTCTGTATCAATGTATCTGGGCATTGGAAATCTGGAATGGAGAATTTCTTGGGCATCATCTACTGGAGCTTGTAGCAAGTGATGAAAGTTTTCATATTCTGGCATATCTTGGTAACCTGATTTACGCCACTGAGCTATGGTCTGGAGATAGGGGGGGAAAAAAGTTTAGAACTGATTCACCGATCTTTCTTAGAAGATACACAGGGCTTTTCAGAGGAGAATGTGCCATTGCTGCCCTCTTTTCCATCCCTCACTCCTTTCTGCCCTATACTATGCAAGTTAATTTTTAAAAGCCAAGATGTGCAAATAACATGCCACTAGATTTTTTTTTTTTAAACTCTAACAATGTGTGGTCCTTCTGTATTTCCTTTTTTTGATATCCTTTGTACCCTAAACATTTAGCTCACAAGGTCCAGGGCACTATTTACAATTCTCTAACATGCATGTCTATGACACATAAGAAAAATATTTACACTGATACTTACGTTTCAGAGCCTGTAGTGCAGCCTCTGCACCTTCTAGGAATACAGCTGGCTGCTCAAAGTCAGCTCACTGATACAGGCTGTTGTTAGGAAAGACCTGGAGGGAGCCTCAGTAGGGGTTCCCCCTTCCTTTGCTCGGCCACTGTTTTAAGCTGAGGCTCTCATTCCTGGCTCCTGCCTGAGCTACACTGCAGCTGTGCCTGTACCTGGCCATGTACCCCAGTCACCTGGATCCTGATCCAGGGACTTGGCTACCTGGCTAGAACTGAAGCCTGCCTCATCCCCACCAACTTGTGTGATGATCTGGAGTGGTGGCTGAACCTGGCTACTGTGTAAACTGTTCTGCTTGCCTTGCTCAGGTAGTGTGGGGCCAGGTCCCCACTGGTGAGGCCTCTGTCTGCCTTGCAATCATGCTCAGCTCCCTGCTCCTCTTCCATCACAGAGCAGCCCACCCCTGCTGCTACCTGACAGGATCTTAACAAAAATACAGTGAACATTTTTTTTTTACGTAAGAGGTGTTCAACTTTAGTAACTATTTTAAACAGTGCAGCTATGAGGACATGATCCAGAACAGTATTTCTCAAACTCTCAGCTGGGAACCACCTAAGGTGCAAAGCAGTAAAAAGCAGCAGCTCAATTCCTCCAGGGCAGCAGAGTACTAGCAAGTCACAAGCATTTATATTGATACTACTAGTGGATGTCTATCTACTCAACTGCCAGAAGCAGTTTCATTCCCCCAGGACAATGCAGATGAAGGGTGACTATAAGACTTGGTTCTGACTCCCTGTCTCTGAAGAACTAATTTAGAGGTCTAAAACCAAACACTGAAAAACAGGCGGGTGGGGTGCAGGGAATAACATTCTCAAAAGTAGAAAAAAATATTGTTCTAAAACAAATAATCTGACTATTGAAGCTAATTCATCTTAAACCTGTCATAATAAACAGCACTGAAACATCAAATAACGTCAATTATCTGTGTATAGGCATGTCACGTTACCAAACTACAAACGTGAACTAGGAGCCTGGGATCAGCCACGCAGATGAGAGGACAAGCACTGGAGTGCTTTAGAACTGGGGCTTGACTTTCATAATGTACCAGTCCTATAGAAAAAGAATATTTATGTAAGAAATAACAAATCTTACCTCTCCATGATAAATAAGGATCTGGAAAAAGGTGTCCATAAGGAGAATGCGATCTGGTAAAATGCTGCTGCTATCCAGAAGAACAGGCTAAGATTTAAAAATAAATAAAAAATTACCAATTGATGCAGACTTGAGCAATCAGATGGCATTACCAGCTTTTTGAATCAGTCACTGAATCTTAGTAAGTTTTTCAATCACTTACTAAAGCTCCGTATTTGCTCATTAACACGTTATACATCTGCAACCCACACAATCTCATTCTAAAGCTATCCAGCCTGATTCTGAATATATAACTTCATGAAAGTAGTGTATTCAAGAGATTAAACCTCTTTTGTTATTACGCACTTTTCTAGTCACTCAAGTACCTCCATATTTACCTATACAATGCCATTAACTTGAATGGTATTTCAATGTATAAAGATTCAGTAGTTATTCAAGCATAAGATTTGGGAGTTGTGGGTGGTTTGGGTTTTTTAAGTCTTGTCCTTGCAGCTATTATTACTGCGCACATATATCCACCAATACGCTGGATAGTAAATACTCGTGGCTTATGAAATCAATGTAATATTTAAGACATTAATTCACCTTTTAAGGGCAGTGACACAATATTGGCACTATATGATTTAATTGAATCAGTACCATATGACTTAATTGTATCAATCTTACTAGGGATACTAAAAATATTAACTATTCCAAGAATCCCCAAAAAATATTATTAATGATTCTACACTGAAGTGACAGCTCCCATTTGATCGTGTTTCTCCTTTGCATCACCCATGTGACTAATTATTATTCATAGATGGGAGAATGATCTTATACTTGTGAGTAGCTCTTCACAAACCACCTCACTACTCTAATTTAAACTCCACTTTCAAAGGTTTTTTTAACCCTCATGACATAGTCTAAAAAAATAAAAAACCTAACAAAAGTTAGAAATCCAGCCTACCAAGATCCTTGCCTACTATGTTCATTTTCACTGTCACCATTTCCTCACTCTCTCTTCTCTATCAGACTACTTTTGTTGTCTCCTATCTTACAGTTCTTTCAAAAGCTTCTTGGAAGACCATCTTTTTATTTTAGGTTTATACAGAATATGCCATGATAGGGTCAGCTGGAAGGTTCTCTACCAAATCTATACATAATGGTAATCACATCAAAATTAGAAGCTTTGGATGAGGGCGTTAAGATAAGAGGGAATTTTGTACATTTCAAAAAAACAGCAACTTTTCTTTGAAAACTCTACAGAAAAAGTACATTTTGAAATAAAAACATTTTTGTTGATGTTTATATTCTGGCTCCACAAAAACAAAAGCAAAGCTCCTATAGCTCTCAAACACTAACAAACAAAATTATCATTCCTTAGTTTAAAACATCATGTCTTCACAAACTGACTTTTGTTCTCAAGACATTCTACATCAGAATCCTGAGATATGCCTTGTTCATAGTATGTTCTATATTAAATTATTATTCTTTCTGATGCAGTGAATTTTACAGCGACAGATTTTATAACATGTAACAGCTAAGACAACAATCATCTCTCTCTCAAATCAGCACCTTCTAACCTACTATTATGTTATATATAATGATACCTCTGGAGGTCCATTGAAAGAGTAGGCATAAAGAATCGGCTGAACCATGATAAGCGACTGGGTTAGATCTTGACGCATAAAATGATGACGATAGTATGAGCTCTCATCCGGACTGTTATTAAAAACTTGTAAGAAAGGAGACCTTCTCAAGTGAAACATGAACTGCAAAACAAAAACCCATTTGTTTGAACTTTCACAGATAAAAAGCAGAGCAAGGAGAGAAATGTTTTCCACAAACTACACGAGATCAATGCCACAACAAAACTGAATTTCCAGTTTTTTAACATTTGTAACTTGTACATGCACCTTTCCCACTTTTTATATATTCTCATGAGAGTAAGACAGAGAGATCAAAATAGATTAACTTACTAAGCAGCTTTGAATTAAGAAAAAAGTTTAATATTTCTTCTTCTCCAGTACTAACTGATAAACAGTGTGAATGAATATTGCCAAACCCTCCCCTTACTTAAGATCTGTTGTTCCTATGAGGGAGGTTGCTGTACTTGAACACACAAGGTAAGTTACAGCATGTGAACAGAAAAAAGAACATTAACCACAGCAAAGCTGAACTTCGTCAGAATGAAGTAAATGAAAATGAAGCAAAATGAAAAAAGTAAATCCTTCCATTGCTGATTCAATCTCTCCACATGCTGAATCAATCTCTCCACAACACTTAACACCTTGAGACAGGCTGGTAGATAACTCAAACAGAAATATAATGGAAGTCTATAAGGAGTCCAGAAGCAACACATTGGGAGCTATCAGAATGCAGGAATTTATCAGAACAGATTATTAGCAAAGAAACTACGCAAAATTCAACATAGTCAAGCTCAAGTTCACTTCACCAGTGAACTGCTGGTTTTAGGTCAGTATTACAAATCCTATAGGAAAGAAACAACAGAGCAAAATCATATCCTTTCTCATGTTTTCTGAATTTCTTCATTAAAACTGCCCTTAAACAAAACAGCGTCATCATCTAAATTACAACCTCAGGTAAGATGAAGATTCCATTACAGGAGAAACAAACAATACACACAGTTAGAGGAAGTTTAGCCATAGGGACAGAGGGTAAAAGGGGACACACCAGCACAGACAACAGAAGTGATTTGCCTAATGTCACATGCTAGACGGTAGCTGGGGGTAGGGGGACTTTTCGTTCTGGTATCCAGTGTAATGCCTTATTTCACTCTGTGCTACAGTGCCTCTTCCTTCACTAAGCATTCTCTCTTTATCCCTTACAAACACATCGTCCTTCTACTCACCTGTGGGTAAAGTGAAAAGGTTTCTGAAAATCTGAAAGAGCTCGGATCATCTTTGTGATACTCTCCAAATTTCTGACACTGGAGTAAAAGAAAAATTTATCTAAATTAAAAAACATACTTACTTGGTCATGCCATTACTGTAAGTTTGTTTAGCTTTAATACACATACGATTTGAGGTGCTCACAGCTTTGTAAGCAAACAGAAACCTAGCAAAACCACTGATGTAAGTTCTTTTCTTAACAAGCAGTGATTTCTTTGCATATGAGGCTTTGATGTCTTTTTGGGTTTTTTCTCTAAAATCTGCTAAGCAGAGTTAGATGATTAAACAACCCTGGAGAACCTGACTAAATTATTAATAACTACTTACAAGTAAGAAATAAAACAGAAATCTGAAATTCCATATGGTTTTCTAGATACTTTCATCTACAATATCATTATAAGCAGCACGAAGTAGACAAAGCTTTAATTTCTGTTAATCTCATGCTAGCATTTCTCTCAATTGCTGGCAATTACCAACTGCTGAGGACTGAAAAAACATTAATAAACGAACTAAAACCTTATCTGCTCTTTTTTCCACTTGAAGAAAATCTCAGTGAATTCTGCATACCCGCTTGTGGAAATGAAGCATTGAGTTAATTTTTTATTTTTAAAGAAAAAATCACCGAACACTAGTTATTTAAGAAATTTATGTCTGGAAACAAGAAACCAATCTGACTCTTTTAATATAATCCTTTTTACCAGTCGTATAAGTTGTCTGTCCAGCCACCTAAGCACATCAGGCCCCTCTTCTGTCTCTGCCCTATACACTGCCAATCTGGCCATGAGAATCGCAGCAGCTTCCTGGTCAAAAGATGCAGCAATGTTTTGAATCTGTGTCTGTGCATCTGCCCAGCTGCAGAAGAAAAACAGAAGTATTTGCATCACAGTGAAAGGAAAGATGTCCAACCTCAAAAAATACCTTCAAAATTAAGACAAAGAAAGCAGTGTTTGCAGTTTAAGCTGGAGCATCAAAAAAATCTACTGGGTGGAAACCAGCTGCCTCTCAGTTAACCACTCTTTAACTAGAAATGTCCCTTATTTGTACAGATGCCATGCAACCAGTGAAATAAAATATAATGCTACTTATAAAATAGTTTTTCTTTTTTTAAATTATGAAAGGAAGTGACAGAAAACACTGTCCATGAAGCTAATCACACACTCCCACACTAGCAGTTTTCTTGCGTACTTTGCTTGTTCTTTTCTATTTACAAGGTGAACTATTAATCTGCCCTTTTATCAGCCACCAAGAAGATTTTACTAATATAACTAACGTAAGTTAACAAGATATTCATATCAACAGTAAGGGCAATGGTTTTTTTGATAAACTGAATCTTCCATCGAATTAACCAACCAATTATCTCCTTCAGCTTAAAGGAAATGTCACCAGACAGTGAAAAATGCCTCCATAACATTAAACATCACTTTCTAAAATCGTGAAGTAAATTGAATCAAGGACGCTGCAGGTAAAGGTTATGCACGGAAGAACAGATATTTACACCCCTCTGAACTGCAGCTAGCACTCTCAAGTTACGAAGTCATGATCTTTGCCATTCTCTAAGTCCGACCATCTCCTCAGTTCAGGCGACAGAATTTCACTCAAAGCTTCGTCTTCATCTAAAAATCACTTGGGTTGCTTCAGAGCACTTCCATAACTTCATCATACAGCCACTGTAACCTCTCAGAGAAGAAACAGCCCACAGAACAAGACAGGCAACTGTCTCAAAGATATGATCTCATGTCTTCACGACCTGTGGCACTGCATATCCCAAAACAACAGATTGGTTACAAAATCTGAAGACTGAAAGTCAAATATATATCCTGCTTTTTCAAAAATGATTCATCACAATCAAAACATACTTTCTGGCAACCGTGGTCACTCTGATACGTCTCTGTCCACTGGAATGCTGGTATTGAGTCACAAACTGGATTGCACCACGTCCTCCTTGAGGGATGGGAGCATTGTGCTAAATACAGGAAGAAAAAAATAAATGGAGGTGAATCTCAAGATTTTACAGTGTAATTTGAAAATATATCAGTTATTTTATATATATTTTATATATATATATATTTATATATATTTTATATTTGCTGGAAAAACAACACAGCTAGGCATGTAGAGTCCAGGAGGTTCCTGCAGAGCATTGGTGGTAACTTTTTAACGCAGGTGGTGGAGGAGCC
>VZSC01016411.1:88678-110217 GCA_013398225.1 Steatornis caripensis
GTGGAGTCTCCTTCTCTGGAGATATTCAAAACCCGCCTGGATGCATTCCTGTGCAACCTAGTCTAGGCTAACCTGCTTTAGCAGGGGGGTTGGACTAGATGATCTCTAGAGGTCCCTTCCAACCCCTACCATTCTATGATTATATGATACTCTGTCAGGACACAGGAAACCAGGCTATATGCCCCTGAGACATTTCAATGAAGCCAATCTTGCAAACACTAAGCAATTATAGCATAAATTAAAATGTAACATTATGCAGTAACTACTATGTAACTAAAACATCAGAGACATACTGAAAAGCACCTTAAAATATACAGATTACAGTATTTTCATAAATTGCAACTGAAATACATTTTAATAAGTAACACTGAAAAGAAAAATGGGACTTAGATTATGAACTCTATCCAAAATTTGTAGAGCTCTTTGAGTCTCTATCATATTCAAGAAAATTAGCTCATCATTAAGCTGTTAGTGTCCATCTCCGAACTTGGACAACACAAAATGGCAACATCATTTCTATCCCTGCTACTGTGCTTGAGGGAACCACACAAAAATACAGGCTTCAGCAGTCACATAAAATAATATTACTGTGTTTAGCAGACAAGCAGACAAATATTTACTACCTGATTGACCACCTCAAAGTACAGTGCAAGTGTTGTAGTAGGATTAAGTCCGCAGATCTTCCACTGACAAGTACCTCCTGTTCCAATCTCCTGTAGAAAGATTTTATAATACTTTTACAGATGAGAAGTATTACCCTCCTTTGTGAAGTACAACATCTGGCCATTATAGGTAATTGTTTACGACTACTCTGTCACAAGTTTTCTCCCTGCTCACTCTGTTAGCTTCTCAAACACTCTTGTAAAACAACTGCAGTGTTGGATGCAGGAATAATGAAAAAGGAGATTGTTGCAAAAGATGAAAACATTACAAAGACAAGAAAATGGCATTAGAAAAATGGAAAAAGCAAGTCAGAAACAGGAGTAAGTACTAGACTTTGCTTAAACACTCTCCAAGAGAAGAGCTAAGAAGCATATATAAGTGGAGTGACTCTTCTAAGGCAATTCAGTTAAAAAAAAAAAGTAGATAGCTTACACAGCATACAGTTACATAGCTCTAGTAACTAACAAGGTAACTGTGCACAGACAGCGATGTACTTCAAAAGACAATTCCTTTTTGTTGTCCAAACAACATAAATACCCAGAGAAACTGATTAAACTAATTAGTCATCCATTATGAACCCAGTAAAACCAAACAAAACATTCAAGGAAAGTTATACTGGCAAAATTGTCACTGTGCTTGTGTTCACTGTTAAAAGCATTATTGTCCGGTTACCACTTGCAATGAGCTACATTTTATTCATATGTTTTACCTCAAAAATTTTAATTCAGATAGTAACAGAAAGATTTTTGGAATAGAAATTAAACATGATATAATAGCAAAGCAACAGACATGAATTCAGAATTAAATTTTCTGTTACCTACGATTCAAATACGTATCTTAAATAAGGAGATGTACATTTAACTGTTTTTTGGAGTTTTAACTTTTATTGTAGTACATGCAATCATTCAGGTGACAAAATAAAAAAAATCTGTACCAGATCACTAAGGAAAAAAGAAAAAAATATATTGAGATTTTTACTTCACAGAGATGCAATCATAAATACAAGGAAAATTTAGACATGAAAAATGCTTGATTAGAGTAGGCCATTTGTAAGCACTTTCATACTGGAAAGTGCTGTATTATGCAGATTTTGAGGAACAAAAGTGAGACTTTTCAAATTAAAACATTTTGGTTACTTGTAGGAGCTGGTTTTGATTAGTAATCAAATGCAAAATTAAAACTGTAATAATGTTATTTGATGAGAAAATAAATGATGATTTAAAACCCCGATGTAAATTTAAAGGAGTTACTTCAGAAGCCTGTAACTTCATTTTCAGCAAAGATAACTTACATTTTCTGAGACACAAGGTCCTTTAGAGTTGAGAGACACACAGGGCCCAATTGCTCCAGAAATCTTTACTTCTCTTGAAGTCTTCATGTTTTATAAGAAAAACACATTAATATGTCACACTAAGAAGAACTCAAGTCTTATTTTATCATTAGTTAATGAAAACCATAATGCAAATCAGACTCTTGATACCTTTAGGAAAGGTTACACATATAATGCTTGATACATTTAGAGAAACTTTTCATGTGCTCACTTTCTACACTTAATTACGTATGTTTGCTGTACCAATTAGTACACCTGAAACAACAGCATGAACATAAACTAAAACATGGAGAAAAGCTGCTGTTATTTATAAACAGGGAGCCTAGAAAGCATACTGGATATGTCTATTTTCTAGCAAAATAATTAAAATATTCACAAGATGAGATTAAAACTGAAGGCTAGTAAAATAAGCCCGTACACACCCTACACTAAATTTATAATCCCTATCTCCTAAACATATTTAGCTGAAAGCAAAATCCAATAATTTATATTCTTCCAGTGTCATTTTGAAGTGATTTGTATATTCCTCTATAACTGGGTGTCCCTTTTCGCATTTTCCAGGATATTCCAACAAAATTCACAAGAACATGCACAAGAAAAAAGAAGGTTCACTTATTTGTCCTGGAAGTAAAAACTTAAACAGAATTTTACTGAACAAGAAAATAGCCTCATATTTGTTTACAAGGCAGGACTGTAATACTTCGCAAGAAACATCATGGAAAACCATACCTGAACCTACAGCACATTCAGCTCTAACCTTCTCACAAGAGTGAAGGTGAAAATGAACATTGTTGAAGTGTATTCTGGTGAGGATGGAAAATGAAAGGAAAGCTGTCCTGGACTATGTAGAGAGCCCGGACCTAAAACCAAGAAGCACTCACTACTGACACCAAAATCTACGCACACAGCATTGTGAGTTTCTAACAGAGACATTAATTGTAGTTCAGTCTCCCTTTTAGCTGGCACTGAATGCAGGCTAAGAAGGAATTAACATTATACCAAACTCACATTTACAGAATCACAGAACTATAAAAAGATAGCTAGGCAGTAACAGCCAACAAGCCAGCTCTGATACATCTGCTTAGCATGTTCCTAAAAATTCTTTGAAGGGCAGAAATTTCATAGCTCTTAGTCATCCTGTTCTGGTGTTTCACTAACACACTGCATTTTTTATTCTTACCTTTATTTCTAATGTGCCACCAAATCCCATTTTAAATTGTCCTTGCATATCTTTTGTGAATACTCTCTGAAAGGTTTGTTTGAATAAAGATGTATTGAAAGAGTCTCCCATTACCATGTAGCCTCTAGACAACAACAACAACAGAAAGACCAAACAAAACCCTCAAATTAAAACAGATTACTTATTATGCAATAATTTAGCACATGGGATTTATACAACTTATTTCTATTAAAGGTTAAAACTAATGACAGTTCATGGTGAGGCACTTTTTTCCTTCTTAAAATGGACTATCATCAAATCAGTATTTCGCCACAACATTAGGGGTGAATTTTGTAAGTGAGCTTCTTGTCCAATCAGCATCTTAAGGTCATTGTCATTACAACATATAAAAAAATCTTTCACTGGGAAAATACTATACTGAACTTCAACACTACAAATGGCTCACAACCTTGTCAAGCAAAGTCAGTTTACTTCTAATATGCAATATTCCAAACCTATTACCACACCATTTTATTCTGAGCAGTTCAGTCATTTCAGGCTTAAACCTATGCTCAAGAAGCATGACTTGTTTTCATGCTTAGCAGTATTCTGTGGATGTAACTGCAATGGTTGAGACTCATCATAAAATACCATATACTGCATTTAGGAAACAGTAACAGGAGATATAATTGCTAGTCATCAAAAAATATTAATTAAATCATATTAGTTTGACCTATTAGCATATTTTACATTACACACAAAAGAAGTTATAGAAGTCTTTAGGTGGATACTCGAAGACAGAAGGCAATAGACATGGGCAGAATCAGAAATCCCTCCCTATATGTAGGATGTAATGAAATAAAAACCAGGAACAGCTGTAAGAAAAATGGACAAACTAACACATTAAGGCTAATTCTGCTGAAGAGCAGAAACAGGGTAAGGTACATCACAAAAGCAGAGAGAAAGAGCAGAATTGCACTGCAGTACGTAGAAAAATACAGCTTGAGTTTGATGCAGAAAAGGAATAGGAATCAAATGTGCAGGTAAAGTCACAAATTTAAAGATTCTAAGCAGCAGAAACTCCCACACTAAGGCTATACAAACACACCTCTGAAAAGAAGCAACCCAGCAGTGATTAGCATGGCCAAGCTTGCCTGAAACTCAGCAGCACATGTTCATCACAGCCGGCGGCTGCATCTCTCATTCTTCTCGGTATACCTAGATATGCAGCACATGCTTAGGATCCTGTCATACGAAGGTATTGACGGGCAACCAAGAAGGTGCATTATCCAGAGATACCAGTTATTAAACTGATAAGCACAGATGCTTCACTTAATTCTACCTGCAGTTCGTATTGACACAGCTAAGAATAACAAGCAAGAAAAATGAGCTTGGCAAAAGAATTCAGACTCAATACGTAAGTCTAACTCAAAAATCAAATGGTATCTAAAGCAGGTGGCTCTACTAGCAAAGAGGAAATATTGTTGAGTGTAGAAAAGACTTTCAGAAAGAGAAAGAAAAAAGCAGTCTTTGAAAAAATCCAGAGGAAGAACTGGCAGGATTTACAAAATTAATGAAGTACTTAACAGACAAGCAGGAGTCAAAAGTTATCCCAGACTGCAGATCTGCATAAAAGGAAGGGTGAGGGTGTCATCCACAGAAAACAGGGCAGTGGTTTCATTATAAAGACTAGAACTTGCTTTGACCCTGTTAAAATGAACTGATGTCAAGACAAGCTGCAAGGAATACAAGACCATGTCTGAAATGTAGAATGGGATAGAAAGAGCAAAAAATCAGCAGCAACAGATGTACCTGATAATCACCTAAGACAAGAGCTGAACCTATGAACAACAGTATGTAGAAGTGCATAAACAAGACAGAAGAAATAACACACTATTTTGTACCACTCTTAAACAGCAAGAAAAAGGATGACAGGTCCTTGTCTTTACTGAAACCTGCAGCTTACAAATACACACACTGACAAATAGCAACAGTACATAGGATAAATCACCTTTTAAAAGATATTCGTGTTATTTAAGCCTCAAACAGATCTTAATAAAAATAAAGACCTGCAAACTCCCTTCTGATTAAACCCACAACTGTGATGACCAATTTGCCAAGGGCTGAGAAATTCCAAAATTCTGGTACAAATGCAACCATCACAGTATATGAGAGTAGGTTTGTGGCGGGGTTTGGGGGGCTGTTTTTTTTCTTTTGAAGTAGCAGCATGTTTTTGGTAAGCATTACTTGTTAAATAATTAAAAAAAACCCAAACAAACAAAAAACAAAAAAACCCTGCACCTTCACGTACTACTTAAAAATGAATAGGCACATACCCAGTGTAGTTGGGACAACACTTCATCTCCAGAAGGCCAGTCTGATCCAATGCACATGCATATATATCAATAACGTGACCATTTGTTGCAGCCCGATTAGCCAGGGCTTCAAAATGCTAAATCCAAGATGAAAAAACAGTTCATTGCAATTTATGACACAAACTCTCCTCGTCTTCATATTAAATCCTGAACTCCCCAAATTTTTCTAAAACAACATTATCAGATTTTATTCACATCATATTCTAATACAAGCTAAAAGAATTTTTTTTTCCTGAAGTTAAAATCAAGACTGGAATTTTCAGCACCTGTGGCTTTTTTCTGACTAGCTGAGAACCTGACCCACACTAGACAAACCAATGGTTGCTAAATGAACTAAAAAATTACCTTGATTTTTTTTTTAAACTTTGCATTAAGTACTAGATCTACTACACAGAACTGAATTTAACTTTACAATCTCAACTGTCTATAATGACAGGTGCCTCCAAATGAGCTAGTCATTTAAGCTCCATTTATAATCAGTTAAGAAGAATTCCAGGTTTCGATGCAGTCAACCTGCCCAAATGTATATTTAGGATGAAATGAAGTATGCCTAAACTCTACTGCCTAACCCTCCCCCAACTACAGAGACAGTTTTGAGTAGCTGTCTTAGAAGCAGACAGCCTTACTCTAGATTTATCATTTAGTCACATGAATTTTCTCTGACTTAAATCAGGGAAACACTGCCAAGAACTTTAATGTAAAGCTAGACAAAGTCCTAACTTAATATACTGAAATTTCTGAAGACATTCCTGGAGACATACCACTATTCAGAGACACATAAACAAAACTACAGCCACCTCTTTATACAGTACTTTACAGTTCCGGGCAACGTAAATGTTTACCTAGTGGTAAGATACCTAAAACATCACCCATTATCATCTCTTACCTTTGTGCCCTTTTTAACATATTTAGCATTGTCTTTTTCAATGTCATGCCATGATCTTATAGGTAACTTCAATTCATCCCCTACAACCATGCCAGGTCCTTGTGTAGCTGGTCCTCCAATGAACATCATTATACGTGCACCAGTATTAGGAAAAGTGCACTGCAGGAAATAAAAGACAAATAAAACCATTGGGTTTTGCTACAAATTCCACAAGAGAAACAGCTATGTAGGTATTTACCAT
Source organism: Steatornis caripensis (assembly GCA_013398225.1). NCBI lineage: Eukaryota > Metazoa > Chordata > Aves > Caprimulgiformes > Steatornithidae > Steatornis > Steatornis caripensis. Next base: position 95,333 of record VZSC01016411.1, read on the forward strand.
GTTGACAGCACACACAATAACTGTACTTTCTCCCTCTCAAAACTTAAATCTGCCATTAATTCAAAGCCTTAATTTTGCCTCATTAAAATGGGTAAAGACCTACGATTACTGTAAGCACGTAATGCATAATATCAATCAGAATCATCATACAAATCTAATATGTAAATACTTCAGGAATTGATACATACTCATTGTGGCTTTTTTTCTGCAACAAAATGATCTATTTACATATTAGTAGAATTGTAGTTAAAGCTATTACCTCAAGCAGCCCTACAGCTATAGAAAGAGCCACTCCAGAAGACCGTAAGGGCCGTTTTCCTTGTGGAACAGGCCAAGGATCCCGTTGCAGTTCACCCAAAAGATCAGTAAGATTCATATCAATTTTCTGTACTGGTTGCAAAAATCTGTCAACAAATCCATGGAATTAGTTTAGATTCAAATTATTAAATAAAAATTGTTATCAATTGCTCACTGGCAGCACATGAGACATATACTAGCAATGTGTAGTTCTAGAATCTAGACCAGATTCAGAGCAATTTCTCTGCCTCATCAACATAACGCAGTTTGGTATTACTACACACACAGCACACTCAGCTTAAGAAGTTCAGCAAAGAGCTTGTAAAACAAAAACTTGGTGACTCAAGAGATATTGCCACTATCCAGAAAGAACTCCATCTAGTCAAAAGAACGCAGCAGATATGACCTATGAATCTCAAAAAGAAACTCAAGTTTCACTACTTCAGTCAAAATCAAAGATTAGAAGAAACATTAACATATAAAGAAGTTTCTGTGCTCTCTGCTACAGGGTGTCTACAAATCCAGTCACTTATTGGAAGGCAAAGACTGCAAAACTGTCTCTCTCTTCATCATTTCATCATTTTTTTCTTTGTCACAGTGGGATACACAGGAGAATCAAACACCAACCCACAATTTCCAAATGAGAGACAGAAAAGAAGGGGCTAGGAGTGGAAGAGGGAGAAAAAGGAAAGGCATTATTGCATATCCATGTAAGAAAGGGGCACTAAAGCAGCTATTAAGACTTTCCAGCATACTAACCAACAGAAGCATAATTATTTACAAATCTATAGTATGCCTATGTAGCGTTCTCTCAGAACATTTCCAAAGCATCATCCAGATGATTTTACTGTCATTAATTAAGTCTTTTCTTCCCAGTACAAACCATAGGAAAGAAACAGGCTATAATCGTCAGCCTCCTGGTATTTATGCCTGATCAGAAGGTTTGACAGTCAGTTGATTTTTTTCACTCTCATAAAACCTAACTTTTCCAGTAAACTGGTGTAGTCAAGATATGTTTTTTAAATGTTTTAAGCACATTACCTGTTAGAAGGTGGTGGCTGCTGCACTTGAGGACCCCGACCAACTTGTGAAACAGCTACTTTTGTAAGCCCTAGCATTTCCTGTAGACAAATACATAAGATTTTACTACAAAATTTGTTTATAGGCTATTTGAAGTTCATCGTCATCATCGCCTCGATGATTTCTTTTGTTCGCTTTTGTGCGTTACCTGCAGCTGTTTTGCAGATAGATCCTTTGTTCCTCTGAAGACATAACTTTTGGAAATTCCTTCACAGCCAAGCTCATGAACTTGCACCATTCGGCCAAAGGTAATGAGACCTACTAATGCCGTTGGTGGCAGAAGACTAAGTGACATTTGCATGGATTCCTTCAGAGCTTGCAAGTCTTCATCTTCCATGCACGTGTCCACAACATAAAGAAATATCAAAGGCATCTGAGGACCACGCTTTAAGGAACACAAATATAATCACATGAAAAACAAATCTTGCAGTATTTACAGGATCAAAAATGAACAAATAAAGTACACTTGGAAAGAGTTTTCATTTAAATCATACCAATAATGTCAATATTCCATCTAACTTACTTCCCTCTCAAGTAGTAATCAGCATCTGGGGCAAAAGAGGAACGAAAACTCTACCATAATGAACTCTTCATCAAGTGAAAAGCTTACTACAGAAAATAAAAAAAGTCCTTTCAAGAAGTGATAGTTTTGAAGCATGTGCCAATTATATAAATATTTTATACATAACGAGCTTTTATTGCTCCAAGTGAACATAACAGTCATAAAGCTATTCACAATTATAAAACACTCCAACTTGATGACATTCTGTGGCATTATCCCTTGTATTTTTACTCTAGATATCATTAGTTCTTTTTACTCTTTCTAAACTAATTTTGTTGTACTACAAGCAAATATTCCCTTTACTTTGTGTTACAAGAGTTGACAAAAAGCAGAGATTCCATTGAGTCTTCACCCTTCTCCTCATAAACTGCGTGCCTCAGTGAAGTCCTACAAATTTTAATCCTCAAAAATTGAATTTAGAGATTACAAATTTGCATTTGCAAATGTTTGCAATTTTCGGCTGTAGATCGATTTTTTATTTCTAGTCAAGAAATTTGTATCCTAAAAAAGCATTAATATTAAAATTCAAACACCTGAATTGAATATGTATTAACTGTTTTCTCTAAACCAGCTAGCCCTAAAACTAACTCATAACTATTCAGTTACAAACTTAAATTCAAATGATTAATGAGAGATGAATCAACAGTCAGCCAAACTTGAACTGAAATCATTTGAGCAAGCAACAAAGCAACAACAGTAAGCAGAACCCCAGCACAAACACAAGTGAAACTTCTGGTAAAGAAATAGACCCAATAGAAATACTGCCTTTAGAAGAGACGGCTCTTTTTTCTTTTCTTATTTTTTAAACCAGTCTTATTAGCCATCCTTGTGTTCTTATAAAAAGTTATGTTTTTCATTTCCAATTGATGACATAAATGTTCAATCTACTAACAAGCAGATACAAACTCACAAGCATTAAAACACAGTAAAGAAATAAAATTGAAATTAATTCATTTTGTATATTGCAATGTTATCATCACAGAATCATATATATAGATATATATAGATATATATATAGATATATATATCATAGAATATCGATGTTAAAGATTTTATTTAATGATTTTACCTGTACTACATATTCAATGCTGGAGAACTGAGGCAAAAGCTCAGCTGGCTGATTCATTTCGGATATGCCAGCATAGGTAGGAGGAAACTGCAAATAAAAACACAGAAATTAAGTAGAAACAAAGTATTACAACTTCTATAAAACCAGAAACATACATATGGACTACTCTCCTCTGCAACAGATGTTCACTACTGCTGTACCGAAAAAAATCTCAATGCGATCTCTGAAGAAGTAACTTCACACTCACGCTATCGCTGTCAATTTCAATTCACAACTATAATTTGAAAAATAAGGATTTTCACTTTTACCTTATAAAAAAGACTTCCTATATCCCGAACGTTTCATTTTCTTACCTGATTTCTCTGATAACAAAAGTTGCAAGCCCAGAGTTTTGCTCGATAATCCACTTGGCTATAAAAATACAATAAGAAAAGTTTATATATCATGAACAACTGATTTTCCTCCACTGACACTAGAATACGTTTCTTTAAATTTTTTTTCTTTAAACACATTGAGTTTGAAAAAGCTTCCTCCTAATACACTTTCTCCTAAATACTCACAATACAAATTCAAAGTAAGTGTAGTCTCACACAGATGTAGCAGGCAAATTATTGTCTTTAGACAGGAATAATGATCTTCAAGGAAAAGCAGCAAATAAGACATTTAAGAATACAGACTCAGCACCTTTATTAGAGACTTTCTGCATGGTTTAAGAAAATCATTTTAACTCTGTCTGCGTTTTTCTCCTTTCTCAGTCTATGTCTATTCACTGTCAGAGTCTGGGACTGTCCTGAATATACAGGACTGTGCCCTAAGAAAAATAAGTTCCTACTTAACAGCTATCTCTGTAGTGAAAATAACATTTTTTTCAACTGATGAGCCTACACGCCTTTTATCTACATTCTTGTTAGTATTCAGATAGTTAAAATAAAAAATGCAACTTGTACCTCCATGCCATACAGATGTCTTACGAAGTCCTACTCACATCTTAAGGGAAAGTAAACTTTACATGTTTTCAAAGTACACTTCTTGCTATCACATCTGTCTACAACGGCAAAGGTTTTTTTTAAAATACCATTAAATCTTCGGATAAATCCCAGCATGTTGTAAACACAACACAGCTCTATTGTGATCAAATTATCTAAACCAGTTTCAGGGGCTGCAGATTATCTATCTCGATACACTGCGCTCAACCAGCTTCAAAAGGTCCCCTCAAATCAAGTCTCTCATCACATCTTGCAAAAAATAAAAAATGAATCCAGTCATGATTTGCATACATGAGACAGGAAAAATGTACACAGTTCACTGTAATGTCAGGGATCTGACCGACCCTTTACAGTTTTGTCTTTCCATTATTTTTCTTCCAGCCCTCCATAAAAGGTAATGTTTCTGGAAAAGTTAGCTTCCTCTAAGTCTGACTTTCTGTATTACCAGCCACTCTGTTTAATATTGAAACACAATTTTACATCTGCTTTGAAAGAGTCTTTTCTCCTAAGGATGGACAAGTCGTTCAAAAAATTGAGTTAGATAGTTCTACAGGATCTTTTATATCATGTCTAACCTCTCACTATCATTCCATACCTTTCGCATACCTATCAAACTCCACCTCAGAAACTGTTCTGTTTCTTTTCCATACTTTTGTGATTGGAATACTATATGAAGCACTTCCTCTGCTTCCAACCTAAACTTATCCATGATAGTCTACAATCATTTGTGCTTGTGCCAGTATCAGCCTTTAGCTTAAAAGTCTTCCCTGCTCTCTTTCATGCCTACTTCTGATCTATCTATCTACCTATCTATAACATCTTTCAGCTTCTGTTTTGGAAAACTAAATTTCGGTCTACAAATGAACTAAGGTCAGTATAAATACAGTTTATTTTACTTGGAAATTAAATTATATCAGGGCTTAATAGTTAAAAAGATACAGAACAGTAACTCTTTACCCAATTAATTTTATAGAGGTGAAATGCCTCTAGAACATGCCTCTGCACATCACAAGATGTGTAGTTCCAGAAAAATAACATACCTACTCATTAATTAAATGAAGGAAGTCAAAAAGACTACTTAAATGAAATCCATGTCTTAAGTACATAGGTTACATATGCAAATCTAGGTGCAGAAACTTCCAAGACTGCGCTGTATACTCATATGAGGAGTACTTCAGCTTCCACCCACCAGATCTTTTGCATAGTTTACCCAGGACTGTTCTAAAGGTTGTCTGTAAGGAAAAAATACTGGCATAACATATGTATTTGGCTTACCACAAGGGATTCAGAACAGCTCGACACGTGGTCCTACTGCACAAAACTGGCTCATACTGAATTGGAGGCAAGTCTGGTCGTTCTTTCAGTGGTGTAAAGAGGGCAGCCACTGGGACTACCATTCTTGTGGCTTCAAGACGACTTGAAGGCCAAACATTCCAGCTGAATCTAACTCCATCTCTGTCCTCATTCTGCTGGATAAATTCCAGGAAGGTTGTCATGGTCAGCTTCTCTGTTTATCACTATAATAAAGAAATAACCATTAGCAGAATGTTGAAATGCAAATATTTTTAACCACTAAATACTTAATGTACTTAATGACAGTCACACATTCAAATACTATAACTGAGTTACAATCAATAAACACTGAGTAGTGCTTCTAAAATCCTAAAAGCAACACACAGAATTACAATAAAACAAATTTATAAGATGCAGTAACCTCTTCAAAATAACAAATATTAGACATGGTGCAAGTTAAATACGTAGTGTTAATACAGTTCATCTTCTGATTACTGCTTGACTCAAGAAACAAATTCCGGCAAAAAATGCTGTAATTAAAGCAATAATTCTAGGGTAAGTCAGAATAGACACTAACACACTATTAAAAAATACTCGTTTACACACAAGAAATGCACTCTGCTTTAAGGCCTTTCACTAATGCGTTCAATTATTCATTCTGCTCATTATTCAAGAACCATTCATTCTTGCAATCTGTTTAATCCTCTGATTTCTTTTAAGAATCAAACAGCAGAACTATTTCTAAGTGTAACTATTTTACATCTTCTCCTGTGTCAAATTTTGTAGCCATAATTAACCATTTAATTGGCCTTGGCTTGGCCTACGTGTAAATATAAAGGAATAACAACACTCTATCCACAAGAATACATTCCTACAGCAATGCTAGGAAATAACTTCTAAAGAAGTACATGTGCCATACGTTACTACATTAGATATCAAGATGCAAGTTTCAGCAATTGTTTGAACTCACATTTACCATTTTGGGCACTGACCTACAGCTTTCAAAATGTTCAGCTACAGTTACTCAGAAGCTGGAGCACTGAGGAACACAGACACATCTGAAAAGCTAAACAGGAGCTGGGAAAGCCAGCAAGCAGGCCGCCCCCAACCCACGCCCACCACCCAGGCAAAAAAAAAACCACCCCAACACTCAGCTACATCCACACTGTCCCTGAATACCTGCTGTATGCTTCCCAGTACATTTTATAATACGTAAGTTAGCCAGGTTTTGCCAGCAACTAGGGTATCTAGACTCCCACTGCCTAATACATAAGAGTTTACTGTAAAAGTCTACATGAACAATCTAAGAGGTAGCCAGGAAAAACACTCCTGCGTCTCATTTTAGACTGCACTAAGTTAATGAACAGCTTTAGACATGCAGGAGACCCCCCGAAATGGGATTTAAATCAGGAATTCTCACAAACTCACTGACAATCCTCTTAGCCCAGCAATAACGCATGCTACAGAAGACTCCTGTAAAACTCTTTACTTCTAAAGACCCAGCTCTCTTTACTGAAATTATTATAATGACATTGCACATTTAGTTTATGATAGTTAAAAACTTTTCAAGTTTTTTTAAATTAGTTTAACTTCATAGTTTGATTCTAATGCTGACTTTTAACAAAACAGATTAACAGCATCCATAAAACAAAAAGAAGCCCCACATTTCACAGTTAATATCACTAGGAAGTAATCAACTGACAGCATGTGATGAAAGCAAAAAAAAGCAGCCTCAAAACTATTCCTATAAAACATGAATTGACAGGTAAACTTAACTCTACAGAGTACCCTTCTTTTAAAGTTTTCCACAGGTGCTATCACTATCACTTATCTCCACATTGTAATAGAAATGCTATGAGAATAATCTGCCAACATTTTCATGGGCATGTCATCTTACTGATACTAGGACCAGATCTACGTGTCGCGGCTATTGCAACACAGAGCCATATGGGACTTTGTGCAGAAAAACACTTCCACCATTGCTTTTACTCAAATGGCTGCAAGGCCACTGGGCTGAAAGAGGTGATTAAGCAGGTGACAAAAATGAGCAAAAGCAACGGGAGAGAATATCTGAACTCAGAATTAGTACACAAGCATCAGAGACAGAAGAGAGGAGAGAACATCCTGGTTTTCTGAAAAGGACCTAGAATTTAAGCAATTTCTCTCTGAATACATCAGAATCCATCAATGTTTTGTGCAAAAGGTGAAGGAGCATTATCCCTAAAAATGGAGTATTGATACCACACTCTGCGTGAGGAAACAATCTCAAAATACAACCACAGGCTGAATAATTGAATTCTCTCTCCTTCTAAAATTATCTCCTGAGAAGACAGAGAAAAATGCGACTTAAAAGCCATTTCAGCCATTCCATAGGCATCTGCTACAAAACCCACCAACTCCAGCTCCATGCACTGTAACACGAAGTCCTGCTCTCTGAGCCGGACTTTGAAGTCTTTTCTCCACATTTTACTCCAGCTACATTTGAAATGGCTTTCTGCAGACATTATTTTTACTGCTCAGTTACTGCTCCACAGAGGACAATATACAAACCCCAATGTGCAGTGACTAATGAAGTGCACATACATATACAAAAGATTTGTTGGATTGAGTTAAATACTGCTAACATCTAGTAAGGTATGCATTTCCTATTCAGAAGGCAAAACCCGCTAATAATCAAATTTTCCTCCATCTTTTCTTCCATCATTTTCTTCCTTACCCAGAGCCAATAATGCTTATGTATTCCATCACAGATCAAACGTGAAACTCATGGTCTGACAAGCTACATTCAGTTTCAACAGCTCTGTTAGAGCTACCCAGGCACATTTTCTGGGATAGGTGCAGAGATTTATTACATTAGACCAGAACAGCAAACCCTTTCAACCTATAGGCTATGTATCAAACTTCATACACCTGAAAGCCACAAAACACATATTGCCCACCTCAAAAAAAACACACAGAAGTGATTCTCAGTACAGCTGAATAGCAACAGCTCCCATGTCGGGGTGTTATTGCTTTAGCTTTGCTGCGGGACAGGACACCCACACAACACCAGCAGTCCGCCCTGGCTTGCTTCCTCGCTTCTGCAGCTGAGGCTGAATGTACCTCGCATGCCTGCACCATGGCAATCTTGCTCTGTGTTGCAGAAAGAAGCCACATCTGAATTCCATAAAGTGTTGCATGCTGACTACACCTGGCTATGAAGGCTTGATTCTCCAGGTAAACAGTAGTATTCACGTAACTACTCTGACTAGATGCAAGAGTACCGTTTGGAGTTCCTAACCATCGCACATATCAAATGTTTGAGATACCATTCTTTCTGCTATCATACAGCTGAATGAACAGTTTTGAAATACAATAGTTTGAAATGAGTGATAGTTCCTTCAAAATAGATTATTCTAAAAGCTCCTCCTTTATCTCAGCACCTTTAAACACTTACACACCACATGTAAATGTGCCCCAATACAGATCACCAAAACGATAGCCACTAATCCTTGAAAGCACATAAAAACAAAATCAAAACATTTCTCTCTACAGTGTTTTCAGAGTTCCAGCATAAAGAGGTCAGAATCCCTCATATGACTATGTACTTAAATACCACTAAATCTGTTCCGTTCACTGTGTACTTTTCTTACAACAAATCTATTCTTTCAGTTTACTATGCGCCAACAATCTGGTAAAATAAGAGATTAATAATAAGCCTTCAATTATTTTTTAATGCCAAAATCAGCATTTCAGATACAAATCCATTTCAGATCCAAGGAGGAACTAAAATACACGAGAAGAATGACTTAGTACTTATCTAAAGCTGACAATATGAGAATCTCATTTTTGCTACTCAAACACGGCCACCCTCCAAACCTGCTCTCCCAGTTTTGTTCACTGAGGATTTTTTTAAACAACTAGTGTAAGTAATAACCTGCCTAAATGAAGGAAAAAACCCCACATATTCAAAAGCAGCAGGGCCTGCCTATACACAATTTTTGTACAACTTTACCTGTACCGCACGGCGCCCCCGGCAGAAGCACAATGACACGGGCACATAAGAGTTCTGGGCCAGGAGCTCCGCAGCCTCGGCCGGAGTGAGCCGCCCTTTACACCCGTGCAAAGGCCGTGCCCCAACGGCCCTACCTGCGTGCTGGCAGCCCCACCTGAGGACGGGGCTCTCGGCGGCTCCACCGCGGCGGCCAGGGTGGGCGCCCCCCACCTCATGAGAAGAGGCGCACACAGCCCCAGTACGGGGCCTGGGAGGCCGCGGGCAGCGCTGCCCAGCCGCCGGCTATATCCGCGGCCCCTCAGGGCCGCCCCGAAAGCGGCTTCGGGCCGCCCGGGGGTCCCCCCACCGCCACAGAGGGCGGCGTGAGCGCCCGAAGCCTCGTGAGGGCGGGCGGGGAGCTCCCCACCACGCTCCCTCCTGGCGCAGCGGCCGGGCGGTGGCCCCAGCGCTGGGTGCCCCCCGTATCCGGGCAACCGCCACCGTGCCGGCGAGGGGTTCTCCTCCCCGTGGAACCCACCAGCTCCCGCCGCCGGCCGGCTCCGGCTCCCCGCGCCTTCCGCTGCCCCCCATCAGCCCCCGCCCTGCCGCTCACCCAGCGTCCCGGCCGCCGCCGCCGCCTCTCTCGCTCTCCCCCGCCCGCACGCAGCCGCCCGGCGGTGCCGACGCAGGCAACATGGCTGATGGGAGAGTCCGCGCCACGTCAAGGGGCAGAGAGCGGCGGGCCGGGGCGGGGGGTGGGCTGAGCTCTGCTGCTGCCCCGGCGCAGGGGGGGGGCCCTCACGACGCCCGGCTACGGACCTGCTCCCGCGCGCCAGCCCGCCTGCTCCCCGCACCCTTCCCGGCGAGCGGAGCGGCGGGGCCCGGCGTCAGTCATCGCACACCGCTGACCTTCGCTTCACCGCCCGCGCGGCTCCTGCTCGCCGCGTGTGCACCTTTTCTTCCCTGTTTGACTTTCAGACTTCTTCTAAAGAGCCTTTGTCTCAATCTCGGTCCCAAAACCGTTGGGGGAAGGAAGCATCCCGGCCCCCGGGGGCAGCGTTGCCGTCTCTACCCCTCGGCTGCGCCTGTGCCCGCAGGTACCGGAGCCGCCCTCACCACCGCCGGTGGCTGTCGGGCTCCGCTGCTGCGCTGTTCGCTGCTTGCGGGGGCTGCATGAGGGAAACCCTCGGGACCCAGCCCGCCGGGCGCCTGGGAGTCCTTGCATTCACCATGCTTCTTGCTTGTCTTCCACCGTATGTCTTTATGGCAACTTTTTTAATCTGGAAGATTGTTTACATGTTTCTTCGGACTGTCTGGGGGGAAAAATATATTGAAATTATATTCCTGGTGGTTTTTAGCCTGAGACAATATTTCATATTTATAAATATTGAGAAATATAACACATTTGTTTACTATCCACACAATAACTTTCACGTAGCCATAACTGTACAGTTTGGTTCAGATTTTTTTGTTAGTGTGGTTAACTCCCCAGCCCTGCGCCCAACCCACGTTCGAGTGATGCTTAGGTTTCTGGGCACTTCAGAATCGTTTCAAATGAGCCCGCCACAAAAGTCTAGAACAGTAACTTCTGCCTTCTCTGAGACATCTCAGTGCAATGAATCCGGACATGCGGGAGGACTGAAAAACGTTCTGCTGACTACCCCGGCCTCCTTCACTGCCACTCTGAAAACATGCTATGACCACCAACCAAATATAGATAACTAAAACATCCTTGTCCTCTTTTCATATATGTCAAATGTAATTATGATAGAATTTCTATGCCATTACTATTTCCAGTATTGTTTGCCAGTGCTCTTCAGTCTGAAAACATAAGCAGGTAAACAACAGCAGAACTTAAAAGGGAGGGCTTTTAAATTTCCATGTCCACAAATCTCACTGCCGGCTGTGGGGAGTATTAAACAGGAGCTCACCAAGGACATGTAACCTACTCAGTAACAGAAAAACAAAAACCCACAACAGGGTGAACTTCAAACAGATGCACAGAAAGCCATTCAGTGTTCTAATTTCAAAAGTACTCAAATACTCTGTGAAACATTTTCAGAAAGTGACACTGAAAAGCGGCAAGACCCAAAGTCAGAACTGCAGAATGAACGCTATAGACAAAGAGAAAAAGAGGCAACGGACACTTAAAAAGAAAAACAGGAAAGTATACCACTCTGAAAGTTCACTACAAATAAAAGGTATACAGCATTTTTATCAGTCATTAGCACAATTAAATTTAATTACATAATGACTGAATCCAATGCTCTAAACTTCAAAAGTCTTCCAGCTGTTACGATGGTGCAAACCACAGAGTAAAGCAAGGAGAAGCAAAAAAATTGAACAGAAAATAGGATCCTAACATGGTGTACAGTCATTATAAGAAAATACTTTGTTAATCTCTCAGAATGTACAGTGAATGCATTTCATTTTTCTTAATGCAGAATTTTTATGCTTTTTTTTTTTTCAGTCAGCAGTGCATATCCACGGATGGCAACTCACCCTTTCTGTGGAAAAATACCCTTCCATAATCCCTAGGCAGTTGAGAAGAAATAATATTCATGTCCAGTTTCTTTTTTCCTCTTCCTCCACTGAGTCATATTTGCTAGCCACTGCATCAACATTGTTGGTAAAACTTGTTGGAACAATTTTATTATCCATGGAAGACTACCTGTAATAATTAAAAATGTTACTTCATTTAAAAAGTAACAATGGAAAGTTCCAGAAAAGGTAACCTAAAGATATAAAGTATATTTAAAGTATATTTGTGGATTCTCTTTCTGTTCATAGTTCTTGACTTCACGACAAATACAAAAAATAAGTTCTAGTATTACCAAAGTATTAGAAGAGAACTTTTTACAGCTGGACTCACCCAAGATTTTGTCTTGACAATTGGTCAGCCTTTCCAGAGACACCACTGTAGTTCTAGCTAAGCAGGTTTTCTTTCTAGTGGTGACTGCAATTGTTCCATACTCAACTAGGATCTTGGATCCGGGTTTCAGAATTAAAACTCCCTGTAACACGTAGGTAGTTTTGGAAACACCTTAAAACAAACAAAAGCCAGTGGAGAGGAGGAGTTAGGGTAGATGTTTGTGCAGAACTGCTAAAATACAGCCTTAGAGAAAAAAAAAAGCATTGCTTTTTTTGAACGTATGTTAGAAGTACTTAGCTAGTCTACTACACGGACAGTGGGTAGCACTAAACTGACTTTGCATGCAGCAGAACTAATAGGAAAAATAATATACAGATTGACATCTTGCATGACAGCGCCTTCACACCATCGCTTCCCCGTCAGAGCGGAACACCAACACACCCCCGGGAAGTCCCGGGTTTATCAGGGCACCGCGCCCAGGACGCGCTCCCTGAGGCTCCAACTCCGAGAGGCCCCACCGCTGCCGGCGGTGCAGAGGACACGAGGAAAACGGATACCCCGTGAGGGCCCACACGTCCCCGCCCAGCCCCGCTACTCTCGCGAGAGCAGCCCGGCGCGTCGCACCGCCACCCAGCGCGCCTGCGTGGCGGCGGGCCGGCGCCCACCGTCCCCCGGCGAGGCGGCCTCCGCCGCCGGGGGCGCGGCTGGGACGGTGTGGCCATGGAGCCGGGCGTGGAGGAGCTGATGCCGCGGCTGCTGCCCGTGGATGACTGTGACTTGGCCGAGGACTTCGACCCCACGGTGCCTCCCAGGACGCCCCAGGAGTATCTGAAGCGCGTCCAGTGAGTGGCGGGGCAGAAGGGCCGAGCTTCGTGTTGGGGCGCGCGAGGGCGGCTGCGTCGTGCCGAAAGCTGGCGTTAACCCGCCAGCCGCCGCCAAAGAGCCGTTTCCCCAGTGCTCCCGGTGCGACCCCGTCCGGCGTCGGGTCCGAACCCACCCGCTTGCTGCTAGGCTGCTGCTTCGCTACGGCTGCGTAGCGGCCGCGAGGCGCCGCTGCCGCGTCTGCCTCGGCAGGCTCGCTGCCCCTCTGAGGGCCGGTGCTGCTCCGTTTCCCGTAGGATGGTGGAGGTGCGGCGCTGGGCTCTCCGTGCCAACAGGGGCGGCCTGCCGAGGTCTCGCTGCGGGAAGCGTTGCCGCGCTGCAGACAGTTAGGACGTGAGCAAGCTTCGAGGAGGCCACGGCAGTTGTGTAGAAACGGAGAATACTTCATCTGTAACTCCTGACGGCAAGCCTTCCGTAAGAATTGCCGGTATAGCCAGCGTTTCACACACCTGAAGATTTCCATAGGTGCAGTATTTCAGAGACATCGGGCATAGAACCTGTTACGAAAAGGAAAAAATTCACCACTTGATTTTATTTTGCAGGATCGAAGCAGCTCGATGCCCAGATGTGGTCGTAGCGCAAATAGACCCCAAAAAATTGAGAAAGAGGCAGACAGTAAACATTTCAGTAAGTCTGAGAGCTTTTACATGTTTTGTTTTGAGAGAAAAAAAGATTAAGTTGAAAGATGTTAACATCACAATGTACTTTTCTGGGGAGTGGTTGGCATAAACAGCACTGCTAGATTTTAAAAGCATCTAAAGAATTAAATATCTGGCTTTGAAGAAACTGTTGGCTAACAGCAGTCCTTATAACTGATTTAAGTTGATAATATCCATACTGTTTGATACACACAGCAGACTTTTATTGAGGAAACTGAATGTTGCATTGGATTTTACAAATAATCATAAAACCTGCATAAACTTTAAAAGAAAGATATCTCCATACCTGTATTTAGGTTTCAATATATATATATGTATCTAGGGTAAGTGTAATAAGTGCAGCTAAGCTTTACTAAAGTTAGATGAAATTCTAGCACCACGCCGTTCCTTTTTGGTGGAATATTATTTTATTGGAATTTTTCCTTAGTGCCCAAGCAGATTCTTCTGTGGTCACAGTGCTCTGCCAGCTTGGTTTTTAATCTATTTTGAAATAGTTCAAGAGACGAAGTTTGCCTTTCTCTAATGAAAACTGTGTAATCTGAAATTTCACTTGCAGATTGCTTGAGAAGTTTTCTAGTACTGACAAATGACCATGTAACTTCTGTGACCGTTCTCTTCATCTCATCAATTTGTAGTGACGTTATTAAACATTTGTAGAAATAGTCTCTTTTTTAATAACTCTCTCATGCTAATCTTTAAAGACATGGCATCTACTTAACTGTCAGAGTTAATTTTCTAAAAGATATATTTTTGTGGTTTTCTGTTTTCTTCAACTTAGTATCTTGGCAAGTAGAACTCCTAAGATTCATAGTGTCTGTCCAAGATAAGGAAACAGCACCATGTTTTTTATAAACAGTGAAATTGTCAGCAGTTGCTAAAAAAAGAGACATGGAATACTTCTTCGACAATGTATTTTGAATACTTGGTTTTCCTCCTTGTTTGTATATGAGAAGAGTCAAACAGAAGAAACTTTGTCTAAACCAACTTAAGATTTAAAGGGTATTGTTTACCTGATAGTAAACATTTTTTGATTCTCTTGTTCTTAAGGATTCTTCTTATAAAGCTTTCTTGACATTATAATTATTACCAGTGTTTTCTTAGATTTCTGGATGTCAGCCAGCTCCTGAAGGATACTCTCCAACGCTCAAGTGGCAGCAGCAGCAAGTGGCCAATTTCTCAGCCGTTCGTCAGGTACACAATGGCGGGGGGGGG
>VZSC01016411.1:110351-123859 GCA_013398225.1 Steatornis caripensis
GGGGGGGGGGGGGGGGACGAACGACACACGGACGGACACGACTTGCACTGTCTGATAGAACACATCTGTGCTTTATGGGGGACAACCATGTATCTAGTATAGAAATGTTATGACTTCATGGTAGGACATATGTTTGCAGGCAAATGTTTTAAGTTCTTGAAAAATAACAGTATGTACTGTGTGGCTTTTAAACCTCCGATAAAACTCTTCAGAATCATGTTTAAAAAAAAAATCCTCCTTCAGCTTCAGCAAAAATACCTGTCAGCATTTAGATTAAACGATACAGAGTAGCTGAGGGAGGACAAAAATCCTTATGATGTTATGCAGTTACATTCAAACCTAGTGCTAGCAGGAATGTTCTGCAGAACTCTACATTAACTGAAAAACAAGTGGATTCTAACCCATCAGGAGATCTATGTATGTAGAACAGGCTCTCCATTTAGGATACTGTTGACAGTGGCGGCACCCATTATGAGGAGAAATACTGATTTGGTAAAATGTATTTGTAAGGTCATAGTGTTAGTACAGACTTAAATCCTTCCTACCGCATTTGTGCCCTGCTCTGAAGTAACAAAAATGGAGAATTAAACAGTCTCTCCTTCTATCCACAGTTCAAACGGGGTGAAATGCAAAACATAATAAAGATGCAGGTAGAGGTCATTTATGACTGCAGTACTGCGGAAGGCACATCTACAATGCATTGATACTGCATTGTAGGAATACCCTAAGTAACTGAAGTATTACCAACCACACTGAAGCTGCTGTAGTGCTGAACTTTGCATGAGCTCATTTACCCTGTTTCTTCAGGGAGGTAAATCATTGAAGGTGGAGATCTGTACTACTGCATCTGCATTGTAAACATTAACTGAGCTAGCCCCTATTTCTACAAGGTATCACATAGCATACTGTGTATTAGGCATAATCTAAGGTTTTAGTAGAACTAAGGAAACTGACATCTAAAGGCATATTCACTGTACAGATACTCCTATACACAAATCAATTGTCCTCTCATTTGTGCCAAAATTAACACTGTGAAGTATGAGAATATCCTAAAAAATACTTAAAAGAAAAAAAGAACATCAGAAGTCACTTGTTCAAACACTATGCATCAGCTACTGTTACTTACAGTGTTTTTAGTGGTCATTTTTACTGCTACAGTAACAGTTGGATTGCGGAGAAAATTTCTTGTGTTACAGAAAGTTTACACCTCTGTACAGGAAACTGTCAAGCAGGCCACTCCCTGTCAGGTAGAAGAAATATACCAGGAAAGCACACTTGCCTTCTAACAGTTCTGTAGACACCTGATACAGATATGGATGTAGACCACTGCTGAAAACAGGATATTGGCTTTATGTGTGTTTTTGGACTAGTTTTTTTTTTCCTTAAGCTTGTTATACCAACAAAAGCCTAGAAGACTATTAAAGCTTACTACCTCAACTTTATGTAGTAGACTTTAACATTCCTTGAGCTTTAACATTACTTCTAAAAACCCAGCATGAGCAACATACTACATTTATACCAAGAGGCATGAGAAATAGACAGTTACACCTTTACTGATTAACAGAACGTCATAGAATATACTTTTTATAACTTTTAAGAATAACGAAGAGCAGTTACAGCTAGGATAAAATAACTGCAAAGTTAAACTGTGATTTGGCTTTGTTTTAATTACTCAGAGCCTGAACAAGCACAGAAATCACTGGCAGTCACAACATTTGGACAGCAATGTTTCTATGGTGAGTAGAGTTTGTAACAGTGCTGTGGTTTTTTTCCAGTCACTAAATCTGGTTAATCTTGCTTTACAGTTTAATGCAACAACTCGTGAATATTATCAAGTCTTGTCTTCAGTGTCTTCAAGATAGCAATATTTCATTTTCGTTATTTTTATTTACTTTAGCCAAAATCAGAGGATGAAGAAGGCTGGAAGAAGTTCTGCCTGGGTGAAAGAGTATACTCAGAAACAGAAGCACTATCTGATAATGAAAATCTAGGAATTGATTACATAAAGGTGAGTATAGGATTTCTGCCTAGTTTTCAGCTGCTATTTTCAAGAATAACTGCCAGAAAAAAATCCTACTGTTTATTACCACTTTGTGCTAAATATAAAGTAGGCCCTCTGGTGAGCACAGAAACTCCCATTTTTCTTCCTTTTCAAGCGGAAACTGAGTGAAGCAGAGAACAAGTCTATCCCTTCAGTCAAAAAGTTGAAGAATTCCTTCATCTGTTACCAGCTAAAGTGCACTACTTTGTTGCTCACTGAACTGAACAGAAAGCTTTTTGCATAGTCTGCTTTAGTGTGTTGTTGAATGGTGATACGTGGTTCTTCTCCTCATACATGCTATCCTACAAAAGTGCCCTTCACTGCATTGTTTTGAAAAAACAAAACTTTAACAAGTAACAGTAAAAGCAAATTTCTCTGATACCAAATTTGACTGAACCTTATCTTGAACTTGCTTGAAGAATTTTTTTAGTAGATTTCAAAGCTCAGAACAGACTTTCAAATCATGACAAATGTCTGAGCATCACATTAAAATGTTGGTACATTCTAAATTAGAACAAAAATGTTTACGATAATGTCTGCATTTTCCAATTTGGGTTTTTTTTGCAGGTGGGCTTTCCCCCTTTGCTAAGTATTGTAAGCAGAATGAATCAGGTAAGCCTACCTCTTAAATTGCATAGTGACATTGTATAAATCATTATTTCTCATATTGTCTCTGTTGCAGAAGCATATCTACTTTTCTGTGCTAGAGGAGGCAGTTGTTTATTACAACTGCTATTCATTGTACACTTACAAGGAAAACACATAATCATTCTCTCACCTTCAGCTACAAACAGCTTTACTAGTGAACATTTATTACGACTAGTTTTAAGAGTATTTCATCCTTGTAATTTCTCTACAGAACACTTAATGTTTGAATTTTTGCTGAGTGCCCTATTAGGTGCTTGACAGTCTGTTAAGATTTCTCAGTGTTTTAAGTACGGTCCATCAACTTGATTCTGAACTCTTAACGTACATTACAAGGCTAAAAGAATCACACTTACCTTTCACTTACTGCTATGTTTCCCACTAATCACCTTTATACAAAAACAAACTGTCAGTGTGATGCCTCTTTCCTAATCTGTAGCTACTTATCCATAACTTCTTGTTAACACAGAAAATTACTGTGTTTTGTATAAAGTTCTTTGCAGGAACTGGTGCTTTAACACTTACCTTACCTTTATATGTAACTTCAACCTGGAATAAATACTATATAGTATCACAGTGGAGTAGAAACAAATAATGTGTATATCTCTTTAAAAAAAATCACATTGCTTTTTATATAGTATTATCCTTTGGGTAGAAAGACAGCAAAACAAAACATTGCAGGTATTATATCATCTCTTTCTGTTCCATTTTTGAAGGCAACAGTAACCAGTGTCTTAGAATACCTAACAAGCTGGTTTGGAGAGAAAAAATTTACTCCAGAACTGGTAATTTTTAATTTATTTAACTACTTTCACATAAACGCGTTAAACAAGGGATAAATTGTTCATCGTTTTCTATGAAATTATTTTCGTTTCTGAAGAGATCTCTAAATGCATGTATCGTATTCAGTTACTTTCAAAAGTTTATTAGATACTAAAATGAGTATTCACAGAACCTTTTGGAAGGCTAATTTAAAAACATAACAGATACAGATCTATCAAGTACTGCCAAAATCCCCCTCCCCTTTTTATCGCTCCCCACACTAACTTAAACCACAAAGTTAGATGAGTATCGGTACCAGGGAGAGAAGAGGGTCAGACTGCAGCAGCTTTGGTTCTGACCAGTTTAAGCTGTCAGGTGCTGCACACTGTATTTACTGACACCTCTGTTTTAGTTTGGAGATTCATGACAGTGTGCTGTCAAAGACACGTTTAAGCTTTCCACATGCAGCACAGACCAGAAAGCTTAGCTGCATTAGTGTGGTGACAAATCAAACCCAGTAAGAAATTCTGATTGACAGGGTACATTAGCATGGAGTAAGGCCATAACTAGAATGGCCCGAAAGACCCTGGCAGATGTGTCTCATCTTACTCAGTACCACAAAGCAAAAGAGTAACGAAAAATTACTTCTGTAATACTACATGCAGTTTCACTATTTAGGAGTCACTTAAAGGCCTTTCATTTGTCATTTTCTGTAGGATTGTTTTCTCGTTTAACCACTACACTGCAGAGAATGTGCACATTGACTTTTAGTTTATTCCCCTAGTGAAAGCCACTAGAATTAAGAGGTTAGACTGGTAGCAGAAGTTGCATTTGTAAAAGTGCAATAGGATTCAGGGAAGTAAAATACAAAGGATGTGTTTTCAAAGTGTTGCAAATCTTAAAGCTGATCTAACAGCATTAATTCCCCAAAGATCTGACTTAATACATTCACTCTTCAGGAATGTTTTTCCATAGTTTGTGACATTCAAAATGAATGGCTGTGTAATAATCTTTAGAAATTATTAAAATAATCCATCCCTCAGACTTTAATAGTGTAAACTGTATTAATTTACATCTTGGCCAGTATTCAAAAAAATACCAGGAAATCCAGGAGTATTGCTCACAAGAAGCTTATCTAGAGGCACAAAATTCTACTATGTAGCACCTAATTTGGCTTTCAAACTTTTCAATTCTGGCAGTAGCACTTAAATCTAATTTTGTTTTGAGACCTATGCTCCAGGCCTGCTCTATATAACAAGAACTGCATGAAACTTCAAGGAAATGCTCACAATGAAAACTTTGTTATTTGAATCCACACAGGGTAGATGGCTTTATGCACTGTTGGCATGCCTTGAAAAACCTTTGCTTCCTGAAGCTCACTCCCTTATTCGACAGCTGGCAAGACGATGCTCAGAAGTCAGAGTACTAGAGGTAAGAGTTAATACACCATCACGCAAAGGACTCACTGAACTTAACAAATTATTAGGAAGATGATTTTTCAATTCCTGAAGTCTCTGTAAGTAATTTTTCATGTCCTAAGTTTGCTCAAAAATGAAAGGAAGGCTACAAGCATGTAACATGGCACGTAACAGCTTTTCTATTTGACAGGTAACAAAAGAACTGTTCTAATTTACTCTCTTTCAGGAGAACAAGAATGAAGAACAAATATCAGCTCTGAACTTGATTATCTGCTTAGTTAGCAGGTAATGCAACTTACATACCTAAAACAATAAAGTACGTCCATAATAAATGTGTGATTGCTCTTGTCCTAACCTAGATTCTTTTCAAGTCAAGTCAATTAAAGTACCTTGGGTCTGTGTAGCAAATATACTTAGCTAAAAGGACTTAAGACAAACCTGAGAGTAAATTAAACTTACTGGTTTCCTCAGATGAGCCCCCTGAACTGCAACACTATAATTATGATAGAAACACTAAAAGAAGAGCTAGAAAGCAAGGGGTCTAACAACTCAGGGCAAAGCAAGGTGTGCGTTGCATTAGAGGTTTCTTACCATATTCCACTTCTCTCCACTAGGTACTTTGATCAACGTGACTTGGCTGATGAACCTTCCTAGACTGTTCTGAGAATGTCAAGTATTTTTCATTGTATAGTACAAACACCATTATCAGATTTAACAGCAAGACACTTCACTGTTCAGCCCTGAAGTAGTCTACAACTCCTTCAGAACACCCTCGTGATAATGCATTTGGGACAGCTATGAATAACTTAAGCTGAGCTTTAGCAGGAGACCATCAATATCTGATAGCATTATCACCATCATTGTAAAATGGTCAATGAAGCACCTGGCATCGTGTATCAAGCTACTGTCTCTGCAGATGACATTCTTGGTTAGAAATTTCTATCGTCTGAGTAATGCTGCGGACACTGCTATTAGATGAAGTCTGAGGTTACATTACAAATTATTGTTCCTTATCTAACATGCACCTATTGAGGGCTTTTTTAATAAAACTGAAGCATTTTAGAGTGTTAACATTGTGGCTTTTCTCATTCTTCACACTCTTTGACAGCAGCCTTACTATAGAAATGTACACAACTAGGACTGTGTTTTTTCAAGCTTTGGTTCCTGAGCTTAAGCACTGCTAAGCTAGTAAGTTACAACTCTAGCCAGTAACTTACTGAAACAATCATTTTAGTAAAATGTAAACATTTCTACATCCTGGGTAACAATTTTAACAATTACTATTTCCTGAGGAGTGATACTATTTTTTAGTAAACAGTTGCAGAAACCCATGAAAATTATACAGCTGTATTCAGTGCTTTTAACAGAAGCATTTATTAAGCAGAATGAACAAATTTACTTTCTGTATGGTTATCTTGACAAATACATTAGCTCACCTATTTATATATTTAACGTGGAGTGCTTCGCCAAGAGTATCAGCATCTGCTTGGTACATACATGACTCCCTCTGGTTCTAATTATCTTCAACAATTAAAAATCCACATTAAAGGAACTATGAATTCTGCTGATAGCAGCAAATTGATACACAGTATTAGCTGACATCTGCTTTCTGTATATTGTACAATTTAAGTCCCTCCCCTAGCTATTAAAAATAATCATTAACCACAACCACTTATTGATAAACCTTTAATTAATGTCTTTGAATGACTGGTCTTAACTGACAAGTGAAAAAAATCAAAGTGAATTACAATAACTACTAGAGTTTTAATTATGGAGATGCAAGTAACAGTGATTCTGTATATGTTGCTACTAAATGTCTACCACACTGCAGATGCCTAAAGTGTGGTGATATTAAAATGTCTCCCTATTAGTGTGCTGGTTTTGGCTGGGATAGAGTTAATTTTCTTAATAGTAGCTGGTATGATTCTATGTTTTGGATTTGTGCAGAAAACAAGAGCTGATAATGCAGAGATGTTTTAGTTATTGCTGGGTAGTGCTTACACAGAGCCAAGGCCTTTTCTGCCTCACACCGCTGCACCAGTGAAGAGGCTGGGGGTGCACAAGAAGCTGAGAGGGGGCACAACTGGGACAGCTGATCCCAACTGAACAAAGGGATATTCCATACATCATGCTCGGCAGTAAAAGCTGGGGGAAGAAGGAGGAGAGATGGCGTTTGTCTTCCCAAGTAACCATTACACATGAGAAAGCCCTGCTTTCCTGGAGATGGCTGAACACCTGCCTGCTGATGGGAAGGAGTGAATTAATTCCTTGGTTTGGTTTGCTTTGCTTGCGTGCACAGCTTTTGCTTTCCCTAGTGAACTGTCTTTATCTCAACCCATGAGTTTTCTCACTTTTACCCTTCGGATTCTCTCCCTCATCCCACTGCGGGGGAGTGAGCGAGCGGCTGTGTGGGGCTTAGTTGCTGCCTGGGGTTAAACCATGACATACAGTGCAAGTTATTTCTAGTCTCCTTAGTAACATTTTCAGCATGTTGAAAGCGGGATGCATTGGCAACTGCAGAACTCATGAAATGCAAGAATACTAGTTAGCTAATTATCTAGCCCTACAATTTCAAACACATCTGAGTTACAAAGGTGAGCAACAACCACAGCCTTCTGATAAACTAAGCTATCAGTATAAAAATCCAGCATTTTCAATCCCCACAGAGTACCATGCTACTGTAGTCACTTTCCTCTCTGCTAGTTCTATGAACAGTGGGACAGCTTTCTGCTAGTCTGAGTTCTGCTCTAAATGTTTCCCAGAACTGTCAAGTTACTCAACTACAACTAATCTGAACTAGCATTCACAGTACCTGAAGAGATCAGAATTTGGTCACATCTTAAGTATAATAAAGCCCTGATTATCACACTTATGATCTACAGCTTGCCAGCTTGTAACGGCTACGTGGAAAAGGCTTGATCCATTCAAACTTCAGACCTTCCCTGGAGCTTAGGGAAGAACAGCTTCCACTGTTCTTGCCCACCATGCAACTCAACAACATTCTCCCAACACTGGAGGCAGTTACACCAATCAAAGGTGCTATTTTAACATGTTAGCTTTTCTAGTTAGCCTGTTACTTACTGGTCTCAAAGTAGAAACTGAATCACTATCACAAGGCATCCTCACACTTCTGAATTAACACCAAGTTTCTACTGTGAATCATTTGAAAGTATAAGGCCTGAACCTGCCAACACAAAAGTCTTACAGCAAAATTCATTAGAAGTTTTAACAAGATGCTTTCATGCTTACCTACTGCAAGATACGTATTGTTATGCAAATCTTGTAAAAAGTAGCATCTATCAAATCCCAATGTCCTCAAGAGTCTTGGTGATGTCTTTATAGCTTCTTGCAGGCCTAATCATCTTCCTGCATACACTCATTACAGAAGTGAGTTGTAGCTAGCAACTAAAAACAATTGCATTAATATTGAATTTATGCACAACAAGTTAGAACAAATTTCCTTCTTTGGCCAGTACAGATGACCTTAACTGTAAAATTATTCTGACACAAAAAACAGCTGCTAATTTTAAGGAGGTAGGAGAAAGTGTTTAACTAAGTTCTCTTTTCATTCCTGTTAAGGAACTAAGCCTCCACTGAACACTGTTTATGAAGGCTGTTGGTTCATGTGCTAATGGCTTCCTCAAAACAATACAACAGCAACTGCTGCCTCGAAGTTGCTGCCTCACAGCTCAGAGTGAATAGGGAAAGGCAGCAGCTGGGCATTCACATTAAATGACACAAAACGCATTAGTTTCTTATTCCAATTTAGCCTTGGTCAGGCTTTTACTCTCTTCCCAAAACATGCCTCTGGTCATCCGTATGTCTTGTTTTGGTAATTGAAACATTTTCCTCAAAACTTCTGAGTAGAGAGTTCTCACCATGTGGATATTAATACCTTGGTATAGAATAAATTTCATACCAAGATACAAGGATATTAAGTTATTTTGATGAACATTTATTACACATTTTGGAATTGCACTGCACGCTGCTGTAATTTACAAGCTACACACAAAGCTGAACCAAGATACTGGCTCCACACACAAAGGATTTTTAAGGTAGATACCCAGATTTGAATGTGCTCTACATCTTCTGTATCATCACCTGAAATTTACCTGCAAAGAAAAAGCGAAGTCAGATCAAAGTATCACCATTAGAGTTATTTTTCCAAGTAATTATTTTCTTGTAATCGTTTTGTTAAAAGAAATAGTAAGGAACATTTCAATCTTACAGTTTAATTGTGAACAAGCTAGAGATTATTTAAATTTGGCATTTAAATTTAACTCCAGATGAAGAGCCCCTCCTTTTTTTCTTTAAGTTTTTCCTTCTGTTTTTCTTTAAGTTGATCCATGTCCCACATCAGAACAGTTTGCATAGATTTTAAATTTAGTTGACAAAAGTCTTGTGGAAATTTTTAAATACACCTTAAGCAACTTGGGTAGTTACCAATGGACTTCACTTACTAACTTTATTAACGATTTCTGTAGAGAAAGAGAATGTATCTAGTTGGTTTTATCTTCACTTGTTCAAATTGCCTTCTGGATGTACATCCTTATGCATTTGATGCTTCCAAATGTAAGTACAACTTTTTAGTTTTGCTTTGGACTCAGTATCACGGAGGTTCACCTTCTTTCAGTATTTTCTAAACTCCAAAGCATTTAGTGACAAGCCATATCATGAAGTTCATACTGACTCGTATGGCCCAGCAGCTTCAAACTGACAAATGCTTATACAGTGACAAAGTCAGTAAGGGAAGTTAAGAAGTGAGCTAATAATTGAATACTCTGAGAACTACTTACATGCAGGCATTGATGAAACTTCAGCTGTTACAATACTCTTTATTCCCAAATTCGATAGGCCTCCTCTGATTAGTCCACAGGTAAATGCTAAATACTAAATATAAAGTTGCACTTTAAATAAGTGTCAAGGGTGAAGCTTATTGCTAAACACTGAAACTATGTGATCAAGAAGACTTAACACTTGGACAATATAAAACCATGGAGGTTTTGCTACCGTGCTTGATAAACTTCATCATGTCTCTAACAGATGAAAGCTCCGGTACTTGGTACAGCAGAGCTCACAATACAGATTTCTCTTGTTAGAGGCACTTATCTTGAGTCACTTGTTCCTATTTCCATTAAACCTGTAGGAACTTAATATCCTTAAAACAATTATTCCCAAGACTTGGCTGAAATTAGCAACTGGTACTAAAGTCAATAAATGAGAAACAGTCCAAGATAGCATTCTTGCACAGGCCGCATCTTAGAATTCTGTCACAAAACAGAAGGAACATCTCACCAAATGCCAAAAAATAAAATTCCCAAGGACAGTAGCCTGCAACTGTGATGACTAAGATCAAGAATTAAGAAACCATAAAACGGAACCGAATGCCCCATTTCTTACATCCACCTGAACCAAAGTCCTTTGTAAGAGGTTCTGCAGAGGCACTGATTTTACTTACCTAAACTATTACCCTAACTCAGCATCTACACTCAACACTAATTTTAATTGGTGGAAGATCTTTCTGAATGTTCATATAATCTCAGAAGCTTGTTCTAGGGTAACAAATAGCATCTTCCAAATATGTTTTGGAAATTTTAAAAAAGCTTCTGAAAGCACATGCTTTCCAAAGAGGAAGAAAGAATTTGTGCAATAGTGGCACACCAGCTCCTACCATCAAGTAATTCAAACATGACAACAGCAAGTTTCACCATGATCATGACCACTTCTTGAACCATAAATCAAATCCATGTTCCAAAACCAAATACATTTCTAAAAAGCACCGGTTTTGGAAACTAAACTTTAGCTTCCCTTTTGAAGAGTTTGTATCCACTCAAATACAAAATTTAAAGTTATCAGAAGATCAAGGTAATTCAAATCAAACTGGTAGATCCCAACGATAAAAGTGAAGGGTACCTTTGGTGCATGTTCTAAATACTGCTTTCCTGCAGACATTTGTGTCAAGAGACGAAATTTATTGTCTTGAAGGACATAAATACCCTGTTTAAAAGAAAATACAAGATTTTTTTTACTTGAATATACAGTAACATGTAATCCACATTTTATGTGAAGGGATTTGATTTGTGGATACAATATAAATGTTCTCAGGTTGAAAAATGAAATTTTAGATTAAGGCATATGTGATTTAAGTTTAAACTGTATTATTTACTTACATGAAATATCAAACCAAAAGAAAAGATACTTAATTGTGAGTTTACAAGAAAACCCCTACATAATAATATGACCAGTTAACCCTAAAAAGTATTTATTTACGTTCTTCTTGGAAGAGTCCTTCCAGTGCTCAGAAACAACAGTTCCATATTAGAAAGCCTGTGTGAACATATCAAATGCGTGCTGATTTTTACATTCAAATCTTAATCTTCATTTGGTATGCAATTTGCTATGCTTATTCTCAAATTCAGTGAGAATTATCTTCTTTCATAGCAACACAGGCAACAATACCCAGCAGATGATCAAATTAAAAGCCTAGTGTTTTCTACACTATGATTGCCACAACATGTTTTAATGAATTAAGTATTAATACAGTATAGCTTAATCTACACCTGTCATTTTAATTTCTTTGCTAATGACTGTGCTACTTTGAAACTTCATAACCCTTGAAATTAAATTAAGGCTGAATATACAATTGAGACCTAAGCTCAATACTGCAGCTTTCTTTGACTTCAAAAATACATTTGTAAGGTAATTATTATCTGTTAAAGTTATTACTTGATAAACAGCTTGCTGAAAAATAAAACCTTTTTTTTTTGGCACAATCCTTGTACAAATTCTCATTCCTACTTTGATACAACAGAAAAATGGCCGTAAGACATTCAAAAGGAAAAAAGATTTTTTACTCTAGTAAAATGGCTCCTTAAATTATTTTTATCTTGCTTTAAGAACTGTGGCTGTTGATATAGGAAAGCACATAGATACAATGCAATGTCACCAACATGTAAATTTGGGAAGTTTTTCAGCTGTTTCATATACAAGTATGTTCAGTAGAATGCAACTAAGGGTCTCAACTGCTGAAAACTATAAATATTCTTCAAAATAAAAAAAAATTACTTCAAGGCAGTCGTTTTATTTAAACAGATGTTAAGGCAGCAATATCACTTGCTCACACTGGCTTTCTGTTAAAATTTATTGGGAGATACATTAAATAGTTCCTGTTTAAGTGTAATCAGCTGTAACTGTTACTGTCCTGTCAGTTTGTAACTGCAACAGCGCATATGAAATTCAAAGCATTTAGCCTTTTCAATAAAGACATCACAAGCAATTACTAAATTGTATTTTGAAGCTAAATGCTAACATGAACCTTAAAAACCTGCTTTTTAAACAAAACAAATAAAGAACACTTTGGGTTTCTTATCAGGTATTAATTCTAGACCAAGAAAAACAAAAAACATGTTAGTAACTCAAAGCTGTTACTGATTTTGTAAGTTAAATCTTATTCTACAGCGTAAGTACCTGATGATTAGTCCTTAGGTTATCTATTTGTTTTTTGAATACAGTTGTCCAAAAATCTTTGCAAATGAACTTCATAATATCTAATTCATCCTTGAACCTGGCAGTATCTTTTGTAAACCTAAGAGGTAAAGGAGAAACATATCAATAATGAAGGTAGACACAACGCAAGTGATTAAACATAAAAGGAAAATTTAAAAAAATGGTACTATGCAACATTATTTTTGAGCCTATTATAGAAATTAGTTTTCCAACCATTGCACCGTATCATTCTGGCATCACTCTGCATTCATCAATATTTTAAGAGCAACACAGTGTTATACCTGCAATATGACAGCAGAATAAATGGGTTTAATTGTATGATTATTAAAGACAGTCAACGTACAGAAAGATGCAAAGCACTCAACCAGTTTTAACTAAATGTCTAAACAGATAAACAAAAAGCTCACACCTATACTACTGCTTGGAAAGAGTCCTTCAAATATGCAAAAAAGCACTAACACGTAGGAACAAACATACAAAACTTGTTCCAGTTTCCCAAAAAAGGGACCTCTTTCTCTTGCTTATTTCAGAATCCTCTCCCTTTATCCTCCTTGAGGGTGTTTATCTGGCACTAAAGCGTGACTTTGTTCAACGAAAGCATGACTTCAGAAGCTCAAGAGTCTCCAGACGGCCTCAGAACGAGGGCATAGAAGCTGGGTATGCAGCAAGTCATCGTGCATCCCCAAAGTGCCTGGGGAAACAAGGAGGCAATACGCTCGGTCGTGAAGTTCCAAGGACTGAGAGCGCTTTAGAAAAACGAAATAGAGTAGCCAACCATACAATTATGTTTAATAAATAAATCAGAAAGAGAAGAAAATCAAGAAGACAACCCTCTGTCCACCCAAAGCCGCGAGCAGCTTTCCACCGAGCGGCCGAACACTCCTGTCCCCACCAGGCCGGGAAGGAGCGGGCGCGGGCCCTCGCCGGGCAAGCGCAGGGCAAAAACCCCGAGCACCAGCAACGCCGGCCGGCCCGGGGAGCAGCAAGAGGGCCGCTGCGAGGGGCGAGGCTGCGGCAGGGACTCACCTCTCGATCAGCCCCTGCCCGACGCGGAAGCCCATGCTCTCAAGCTTGGTGGTGCACCGCCCGTTCTCCTGCAAGACACAAGGCGCCGCCGCCGCTTTACCCCGGCCGCT
>VZSC01016411.1:126119-164558 GCA_013398225.1 Steatornis caripensis
TGGAGGAGCGCGGGGTGGGGGGGGAGGGGGGCGGGTAATGGTGTCGCGGTCGTTTGCAGGCGGCGTCTGTCCGTCGTCATGGGGAGCTGGGGACACAGCCGTGGGGTGCGTGAGGAAACGGTCGTGGCCGCGGGCACCTCTCCCACCTCCCGCGGGCCCGGGTAGGCTGCCCGCAGCGGCGCGGGGGGCCGGGGCCGGTACCACCAACAGCGCGCGCTGTCTCTTGCAGGCCCCCTCAAAACAGACTGTTAGCCATCACAGGCCCTGGTGGAGGTAGAGGGCGTGGGAGCTTATTGCTGAGGTAAGGAGCTGCAGAAACGGGCCGTGGGGTTTCTTCCACCCTTTACCCTGGCATTGGTTTGCTGCCCTTGCACGGGGGTGTTTTATATTCCTTGTCTGCCCCCGTTGCTTGTTGTACTGCTGTTTCAGTAAGCAGGCACCAGAGCTGGCCCACAGGGCGTTTGGGGTTTTATGTCACCGCCTGAAATCTAAAGTGCCTTCTTATTCTGAATTATAGCAAGTTTAAACTGATGGCTTTCCCTCAGGCTTTCAGCTGTTGGCTTGAAAAATAAGGGGGAATATCAAAGTTAAGGGAGGTGTTATGTGGTATCTGGGACCTTGTCTCTTTGAAATTGTTCAAAATCAGTCTCTCTGTAATCAAGAAATTGGTAGCTGTTCCAGGAAGAATGGAAAGAGTTGAAGTTGCCAGGGATTTTAAAACGCACGTAGGTAAAAACACTAGTGTTTTGTTGTGGGTTTAACTCCCTCCCACCCCTTTTTTTTTAACTCCTTCCCCCTCCTGAAAAGGTCAATTTTTTTTCAGTAGCTCTTTCTTAATGGAGCATATAGTGATTTTTTTATTTTGTTGAATTTCAGTGTTAAACTGCTGGTTAAGGCTTAATACATCTTGAAAATTACTGTAAATATGAACACTTGAACATAACTGGGCTCCTTGTTTTAATGTAGCTACTCAACTAAATAAGTGCAGGAACTCAAGTTTAAATTAGTTGGGCCGCAAACAGTATATTTAAACACTTCATTGCAGTAGTAACAGTAAATTATGATAGAGCTGAATAAAAGTTACTGTTACATCATGACCACAAAGCCAAAATACAGTTTGATTGTGCAGGCTTAAGGCGGACGTGGGGTTAGCCTAACTTGTTCTGAGATCACAAATGTTTTCTTTTTAGGCGTGGATTCTCGGATAGTGGAGGAGGACCCCCAGCCAAACAGAGGGATCTTGAAGGGGCAGCCAGTAGGTGAGAGCAAAAACTGATCCAGAGAACTTGCTTTATCAGAATGAAAATTTATAACAGTAAATTTAAAATACTTAGATTCAGTAACTGTTAATAACTGACGACTCACTGTTTTCTTCAGAGATTACATATTCAAGACTTGTTGGAAATATATTTGGGTGATAGCAATTGACTGTGGTAAAATATTTTTGTTTCATACCTTATAGCAATATAAAGATTATAGCAATATATTCTTGGAACTTTCTATTTTACTTGGTGTATAGTCTGCTATATTATATTTTGCAGCCCAGATTTCTTATACAGTAGGCACAAATTCAATTATGATTGGGGTATTCTGTTCAATAAATGTAATGCGTACAGTATGACAATAGACTTGGATTTTGAGCTTTCAGATCTTGATGCAGATCTGTCAGACGTGACTGATAATGAGCTTCATCCTATGGGCACTTAATGCAGTGGTAGTTCTTGACTAAAGCAAGGCTTGCTTTTGAATTTTTGAGTTAATGCAAAATGAATTCTGTGAAACGGCTTTACCAGTAGTAAAGTGCTGTGCCACAAAGATGAGAGAGAAAGCTGAAAGTAACTTTTATTTAACACACTGCCCAGTTCCTTCCTTAAAGCCTCAGTTCATCCAAGTTCTCAGGTCCTAAGTGAACTGCCCCTCCTCACTTGTTTTCTAGGTATTTGGCTAGATAAATTAAATAGCAACCTTTGTATCTTGATGCATTTAAATCTGCGTCACGATCCTGCTATACCAGTAGCCATTTTATAGAGATTCTGGAAAAAGAAAAGTGCAAACATTAAGAACAATAAATAATATTCTAAGAAGTCCAATATGGTAGTAAAGTGGGCTCCTGTGGTTTTCTTTACTGTGCAAGTTGTATTAAAGCTTAAACTGTTTTTTCTCACAGATTTTTTACCAACAGTACATTCTGTCTGTAAAATGCTACTTTCTGGTCTTTGGAACAGTGGGGAGACTTTTACTGGAAGTGTTAGTTCTTCTGCTAGATCTGCTGACCTGTATTTTTCTCATGTTAGAACAGATGCTGACCTAAATATATGTTCTGTAGTGGCCACTAGTGCTTTTTCTTCCTCAGGCTGGGTGGAGAACGTCGGACAAGAAGAGAATCACGCCAAGAAAGCGACGCAGAGGATGATGATATTAAAAAGGTAAAACCTGATAAATGTACCTGAGCAGGAAGAAACTTGCTTATCTGGAACATGAACAAAGTAGTTTGTTTTTTCTTTATTGTAGCCAGCGTTGCCATCTTCTGTTGTTGCTACCTCCAAAGAGCGAACACGTCGAGACCTTATACAAGATCAAAATATGGACGAGAAAGGAAAACAAAGGTATGCAGAAATCTGTTTGGAGCACTAACATGGTGCTTCTAAGTGCGAGCATAGAAAGTAGCTTTAGACTTTAAAAGCATTTTACAGATGCTGTTATGTGTCAAAGATGACGTGCAGAGGTACCTTAATGGTGTAAAATTTATTTTAAAAACTACTCTCTTCAAAATGCTTCACAGCCGTAGCAACACATCATTCATGTAACTGACAGGGATTCTCTTTCTCAGGCCGCCTACAGGAATAGGTTTGCTAGTGCTATTGCAACTGATCATCTTTGAGTAAGACAGAAATACATATAGCTTCATTGGTTACTTAATATTTTGGACTGTTACAACTGTCCTGGTATATGATTTATTTTGTCAGTTGAAGGAGGCTTTTGGGTGTGGGTTCCCCCCCGCCCTTTTTTTTTTTTAGCGCAGTAGTTCCATCATACGTTTCTTTTCTCTTGCTACTTTCAGACTCGTGTGTACAGTCTGACCTTCCTTTTGCCTGCTTCTTTTTAGATTCTTCCTATGTATATCTCCTTTTTCCTGTATTTTGTCAGAGTAGCTCATAAAAATTCTTGCTGAAATGCAGTTCTATTGGGAAAAGGTGTTAGAAAAGCAAATTTGCAGCTGTATCCAACCCCTTGGACTCCATCCGCTTCAGTCTGCAGCTCACCTGGTGCAATAATAACCCATACCTCAAATGAATAGAAGAATGAGAGCTGGAATAAGAAACTATAGAGAGCTTATCTGATAAGGAGCACAGATCATATAGCACAGAAAAGGCATTTTGCTTGCTTGTTTTACAGTTACACTGCTAACAGACTGTTGCTTCCATCACCAGTTTCCAACTGCTTTCCTCACAGAAAGGCTTTCAAAATTCTTAGTGAACTTCCTAGAGCTTTAGGCACTAAAAGTTTGTTTCGTCAGAATTGTAGTTTTACCGTTTGACACTTCAGTGGTCTTCTGGGGAGATGAGAGAACCAATATTGATCTCTGTGTGGCTTGTGGTGGAAAGAGGCTCTTTAAGAGGACAGCATCCGTTGAACTCTTGATTTTGCTCTGTGTCTTCTGAGATGTCATTCCTATACAAATACACTTTGAGTGATCTCTGGCTCTCACTTCTTTATTTGTTCCTATTTCTGCTGGTTTAATATAAGTACCTTTAGCTTTCAACACCGGGTTTGTGCCACTGAGTGAAGAGAGTAGCATTTCCTTTCCCTCTTAATTGGATAAAAGTTTAAGGTGAGTAAGAGTCTGCCTCTGGCTGTAAAGCCTTAATATGGGATTAAATAGAAAGAAGGAAAAGGTGAAATTCAAGAAATTAGTTGTTGTTCAGAAGAAGGGAATTCCTTGAAGAATTTTCCTTATTTAAGTTTTCTCAAAACAACACTTAATTGGATGAGAGCAGTTCTGGTTTTATTCCACAGAGCAGTGTCTCATTGTAGAAAATACCGTTAGGCAAACTGTGACAGATAAGCTTTCACTCCCCTGTGGCTCCATTTCTCCTTAATCCTCTAATTGGGACCAGGGGGACATTTTTCAGAAAGCCTGATGACCTTCCAGTTCACTGCTTTATTGATAGCTCACACTGTATTTATTCAACCTTTTCTTCAGTACTCTCTGCTTTTGGCTTGTTTTTTCTTTTTTTATGTTTCATTAGTGTCATTATTTGCAGGTGTAAAATGTGCAGGCTTCCCATTCCCAACAGTGCGAACTGTTTTGGATAAGAGCTATGCCTTACTCTTAAGCAAAATATGATATGTCACTGTAAATTATATCCTGACTGCTGGCACAGTCAGTATGTGTTTTGTTGCTAATGGCCTTCAGTAATACTGAACCTTTAAAAATAAACGTCTCTGAGGTGTAAAGTTTCTCTGTTTATGCAAATAAAAACCTTAATACTTGAACTGAATCTCAAACTTCTTTTTGTTTTTATTCAGGAATCGACGTATATTTGGCTTGTTGATGGGCACTCTTCAAAAATTTAAGCAGGAGTCCACAGTTGCTACTGAGAGGGTACTTATTTTTAGTTCTGTCTGATTGTAAATAATAAAGCAAAATTGTGTGGTTAAGCTGCTGCAAATAGGAATGAAAATTCCCCAGGGTGTAGGTTGCAGGTGAAACAAATTGGTAAGAGTACATGTAGGTTTTTGTTTGGTTTAGTTTAGTGGAATTGGGGTGGGAGGCAGGAAAGGGACTCTCAACAATTTCATGAACTATTTCTGACCATTGCAGAAGTGCAAAGTCAATATTTTGTTGATTTTTTTAAGTGCTATACATTTTAAAAACATGTAAAACACAAAATAGATTATCATTTTTCTTGTTTACATTATTTGGGGATCATTTAAAAGTAAATAGAATTTGATCAGGTAACTATTTAATAGGTCATAGGCTACTTCTGTAAATAATGGTGATTCACTATGGCTGAAGCAGTGTCCACCCTGATGTATTTCAGGTGTTTAAATTATACCAAAGTATACAGAAATGTATGGTTGTGTTATGCTATCTGTCCAGTACAAATGGCTTCCCCCTCCCAGTATAGATAACAAGAATTCCTGGTTTTAATAAATGGATATGTGATTGTAATGAAGTGAAGGCTTTGTATAGCTTAGTGCTAACTTCAAAAAACTTGTGTATAGGATGGTGGTAACTATATTCTTAGTATGCCCTTTTAAATTGTGGAGGGTGTAGGATTTGCTTACCCTTGCCCTAAATGGGTTATTCAGTTAATACTGATAACCTTTTAGATTAAAAACAGTGTTTGAAAGTTCTACTTTCAGCAGTCTCGTGGAAGCAGATACAAAGTCTTTAAACTTAAAACCCTTTCTGTGTAGTGTTAGCATAGCTGGCTTGCAGTGTTGGTATTGATTACTTTCAGATTCAGTATTTGGATATCCTGCTGTTTTATGTAACTTGACATGTAGCATGTGAGAGAGGACCAAAGTTCCTTGTTGCTTGCTTGCCTTTAGAACAAGAACCTATTTATTAGAATATTCCAGAAACATGGAATCCTTGTCCAATTTATAGTAGTGTGTGCTTGCACCAAGAGGCTTTGAGGAGTTACTGCTCTTGAAACATTTTTCTGAGAATTTGTATAGGCATTGTTCTTTTCATACAGAAAAACTTACTGTAAATCAAAGCAGAGGCATGAGGAGTTTTATGACACAGCTATTTTGTTGTCCAGGCACTAAATTGTATTTTTTTATTAGACAACTATTGTACAGTCTGAGAACATATGGCTGCCTAGGACATACAAACAGGGCGTTCCTGGATTATAGTAGTACATCTAATTAGCGATTAATGTGCTGGAAGTATTCGCAATGTAATTTGTTTTGTGGGTCACAAACACCAGTCTGCAGTCCTTCATTTGTTTCTGGGGGAATTGACTTTTTTCCCCCTCCAAGTGGAATACCTGGGAATCTGTTTCTTTTTTGTTTTCTGCCATTAGGGGGAAAAACATGTCGAAGCTTGTACTGAAAGTTCAAATCCAAATTGCATGATAGAAAAGCAGACAGAAATCCACAGGACCCCATAATTTTATAGTTAACCCACAAAAAAATAGGTGCCAGCAAGCAATGATACTCTTCTCTTCCATTACCTGTAATTTAGGAGATATTTCTTAATGCGTTTTTAGGAATGCCTTTAATGGTGTAAATAATTCAAAAATTTAATTGGACCAAACTAGAACACTTTCTTGATTTAGAAAAAATAATTAAGATACTTCTTTATTTATCTTAGCAAAAAAGACGACAAGAAATTGAACAAAAGCTTGAAGTGCAAGCAGAGGAAGAAAGAAAGCAAGTTGAAAATGAGAGGCGAGAACTGTTTGAAGAAAGACGTGCTAAACAGACAGAGCTGCGGTTACTAGAGCAAAAGGTTGAGCTTGCTCAGTTGGTGAGTTTTAGTTTTGCTCTCGATCCTTCGCTTGTTTAAACTATTCTTGTGTATCTTAGGTTTGTTTTCTTTCATTTCTCAGCAAGAAGAATGGAATGAACATAATGCTAAAATAATAAAATACATACGAACGAAGACAAAACCCCACTTATTCTACATACCTGGCAGAATGTGTCCTGCTACGCAGAAGTTGATGGAAGACTCACAGAAAAAGATGAATGGTAAGTGGTCTTTGTGATACAAAGACCCTTGTTCTTACCTCCCTTTGCTATACAAATTTCCTTTAAGTCTCTCTGCTTCAATACATGAATTTCACGGTTAGGACAAACTGTGTGTTCTTGCATGGATGTTCCATCATAAGTGAACGTTACTCTTTCAGTGACTTATTTTTATGTTGGATGTGCTTTGATTCTCTTTCAAGAGTCAAGAGAGGTGTATGCATAATCTCAGAGGTACGTGTTTAAAACATAGTCCTTTATATTGGCTTTAGTACCCAGATGTATGCCAGTGCAGCAACTTAGTTTTTGAAAAGGTAGATTCTAAGGATTGAAGATCCAAGGAAATGCAGGTTTTTCCAAAGGATTTGAGAAGTGTTTTCTTAAGAACAGCACTAGACTTTATGATTTTTTTTTTCCTTAATGTGTGTTCATTTCTGTTCCACAGGATGACTATATTTTTCTTTTGGAAAACAATTTAAAATACTGCGGTTGATGGTAGTCCTACTGTTCTTTTTTATTAAACTGAGAATGTATTGGGTTTTGTTCTTAGGGAGTTTTTTCTTCATTGTGTGGGGTTGGGGGATAAGAGAAGCTAGCTCACCTGTCTGAATAGCTTACGTTATTTAAGCTTTCTTAATACCTAACCAGCTTTTTGCTGATTCTTACTGTCTTTTGTTTACCTTAGGAAGTATAACCTTGTTAATATATAAATACCAGGAAATTAAGGTATTATTTTGATATACTGTTGGTTGGATTGATTTTAGTGAAGTCAAAAACTCTTTTTGTTAGCTTAGATTTAGGGCTTTACTGTTCTGCTGCTCAGCTGAACTGACTATCCTCTCTGCTTTGTTTTCTTAAAGTAACTAGCAGTCTCTCTCATTCATTATGCATGAATGGCTTGCTACTTCAGAATGAATAAGGATGCAGTATTTATAAGTTAAAACAGTTTGATAACTTACTAGCTCATAGTTAAGGTGAAAATAGTCTTCAGCATCTGTAGTTTATCTGAAACTATTATTTATGCATTTATTCCCTAGCACTCTTTGAAAGCAGGCGAAACGAATTTGCGGAGCAGATTAACAAAATGGAGGCCAGGCCCAGAAGACAATCTGTGAAGGAAAAAGAACAGCAGGAGGTGCAGAATGAAGAAAAGAAGGAAGAACAGAACAAGGAGCAGGAAGAGGGTAAGGTGGCTCAGCAGGTGGAAGAATTGGAGACAGGTAATCAGCACAATGATGTAGAAATGGAGGAGGTAGGGGAGGAAAAGGGAAAAATAGGTTCAGGGCATAGTGATGCAGAGAAGGAACAGGAAGAGGATGAACAGAAACATGAAATGGAGCTTAAAGTAGAAGAGACTGCTGAGGTGAGGGAGAATGAGAAGCAACAGGATGGTCAGCATGAAGAGGTCACAGTTGTAAAAGAGGAAAGTGAAAACATTCAGCCTGTGGATAATGAGCAGGATGTGGCTGAAATGAATGAGGCAGATAGCGTAGAACCTGTAGAAAATGAAAACGGCAAAGAAGTGGAACCAGAAACAGAGTGTGATGCTCAGCCAGAAAAAGTGTTTAATGTTGCTTCTCCTGAGGAGAAAGGTGTCAAACCAGAAAATGATGCTCAACCTGAAGAAAAACAGAAGGCACCTG
This sequence comes from Steatornis caripensis, assembly GCA_013398225.1. Classification (NCBI taxonomy): domain Eukaryota; kingdom Metazoa; phylum Chordata; class Aves; order Caprimulgiformes; family Steatornithidae; genus Steatornis; species Steatornis caripensis. Next base: position 134,465 of record VZSC01016411.1, read on the forward strand.
AAGCTCAGCCAGAACCTGTGGCTGAGGCTCTATCTCAGCCACAGTCTGTGCCACTGCCACAGTCACCTCAGTTGTCTCAGTCCACTCAGGATACAGAGCCCCAGGCAGACAAGGATGAAAGTGCTGTGGTGTCTGTAAAGGTGGTTGAGGCACAGACAGAGCAGAGTCAGACACCGAGTGTAGAAATTAAGAGTAAGACTAGGAGTAGAAGCAGGGGTAGGGCAGGGAACAAAACTGGTAAGAGTCATAGCCGTAGTAGCAGCAGCAGTAGTAGCAGTAGTACTTCAAGCAGTACTAGTACTGGAAGTAGTTCCAGCACTGGCAGCAGTAGCAGTCGGAGTAGTTCCACTAGCAGCAGCACTACAAGTGGAACTACTAGCAGGGACAGTAGCAGCAGTAGCTCTAGCAGTAGTGAAAGTAGAAGTCGAAGCCGAGGAAGAGGGCATAACAGAGATAGAAAACGCAGAAGGAGCACGGACAGGAAGCGAAGGGATGCTTCAGGAGTAGATAGAAGTCACAAGTCCTCAAAAGGTGGGAGTAGAGATACCAAAAGCGCAAAGGATAAAAGTTCAAGATCTGACAGAAAGAGGTCTATATCAGAAAGTAGTCGGTCAGGCAAGAGAACTTCACGGAGTGAAAGAGACCGTAAATCAGACAGGAAAGACAAAAGGCGTTAACAGAAGAGACCAAGCTTCCTTAGCCTAATCTTTGCAGCGGAAGATTATTTGAGTGAAAGGATTCCTTGTAAGGAGGAGGAGAAGGCTGCCTTAAGAATTGCATGCTGTAAAAAATCTTTTGGAAAAATGCAGACTGTTTACCAGGCATTCTTGTACTTTTTACATAATTTTGTAAAAGGTTACTTACCAAAATTATGTGAAGTTCCTGAAAATGTAAAAAAAATAAAAGATTAACACTCCTTTGCATCTTTTTTTAAATATCCTGTACTCATTAAGATCCTCTGTATATTTTAATAGGTAAACTTTTAAGTAGGTGTGATCACTTCTTCTGTATCATACACTTTTTTTTTGTAGAAATAAATGTGCATTTTAAATAAATTGTTTGAGAAGTCCTGTGACAATTCCCCTTTTAGATCATATGTAGGGAGGCAACGTTGCAGGAAAGGTAAAATTTTGCTTTTCCCCTCTGTTCCTTGCAAGAATGGCAATCTTAAGACCTAGTAAAGGGAGTAATCTCTCCAGTGCTGGATAGGAAGGGAAAGTGATTGATTTGGATCTATACCTTTTGTTTTCTTCTGTAATCATAAGCTCTTAAGAAATTTTTCCAGTTCCATAAAACTTTTTCCTATCCATAGGCAAGCAGCGATTAAATGGGAATGTTAACACTGGCCAAGATAGCTCAAGTCAGTCTGGAACACCATTCTTACCTGCCTTCTGCAGGTGCTTTTGTAGTATTTACATCTATGTTCTGGAGACAGTTAATGTGTTGAATGATGTTACTTGCTTTGATGGCCAGTGGAGGAAAGACTAGCTTGCTTCTCAACCAGGATTCTTTTTATTTTAGTTGCAGACTAATCTTTGACCCCTTCATACCACTAGGAATAATTACATTGCAGTGTTGGAGTTACCTGGGACTACCTAATACTAATGTTGTGTGCGTGCAAGAATGCTTTCTGAATGTATTTAATACAACCTGAAATGGTATGGTGTTATCTATGAAGGTGAATACTGGTTTTATATAATTTTGTATGGAAAACAATAACATCTGTTGCTCTGTTCTGTATGTGTGCAAATAAATGTGGCTTTGTAGACTACTCTCTCGATTCCTATGATGTTTTCTATAACACAGGTGTATTACCTTCGTCTTTCTATATTTAAAGCATGACTCATAATTGCAGGTCACCATACCTTAGAAGCTCTGTATCCAAAATTGTTCTTACAGGCTTTAATTAATGCCTATTAACTGAATATAAAACACTGCTATAATCCATGTTGTCTTGGCAGGAAGGGAATTTTCACATCCCATATGCCCAATCACAGACCACGAAGTCTTAGAAAGATTTCGGAATCTAAATGATGTGTAAGCTTATTTTAGTGTATGAAATAACCATATATACCTCATTTTTCTGGAACATAGAGCAGACTTTTGAAAAGTTCTAGTTTGGGACGGTGTCAATTTTTTGATTTTTTCATCTGAACTCAGAGTAGTGACAGATTTCTCTGTTCTGAAGTGCTGAACTTCCTGACTTAAAGAAATGTGTCTAGCAAGGGATGGAGTGTTTTTTCAGCACGAATCGACAAGGTGGGAAAGCTCCTCAGGCTTCCCAATTCTCAACAAGTTCAGTATTTTATTCTGATTCTTCAGTCCGTTTGCTACTTTAATATGCTATCTGCCTCTGCTTCTCTACAGCTGAGAGTCTATTTTTAGTTCTTGTCAGTAGTCTCCACTATTTCCTTCCCTTCAGAGGAATGAGGTGGTTTAATGTGCCGGCTTTTTCGAAGGACAAAGAAAAGTTCAAATGCCCTGTTGAAGATGTTAAACACAGCAGTTTACCACAAGGAACAAACTTTTGTACTAAGTGAGTAAATGCCACTGGTTTGCATGTTTTGACTAACTTCACGTTTCAAATTGCCTTTGGAAGCCATTTTAATTTTGTCGATTAATTATATATTTTTTCCCTAATATTGAGTATTTTTAAGGTTTCTGATTTTGAGCTGTAGTGTATTTACTGCAACGGTTTTAATGGCTGATACTGTAGTCATTATGCAAAGCTAGAGAAGTAGGTTTCTAGTCAGAAGCCACTGTTTCAGAGTGGGTGTGTTAACCAGTGTGGGTTAATACGTGGTGGGTCCTGGTAACTGAACTAGGGATTGGATTGATTACTTTGTTTCAGGTTATGTTACAGGCAGCAATGTATTTTTGACATGGTGAAAATACAGGAGTTTTGTCACTGATTACAAAGCTGGTGATGTAATTGGTATTTTAATGTTTGTTAGAAGAAACTTACTGCCACAGTTAAACTGTGCCGTTAATTAATAGTCTTGCTAAATCTAAGCAGCTCAAAGCAACATAAACATCAGCGTGTGGTAACTTCGTAAGAATGAAGTTTTTTGAAAGCTAGATATTTCAACCAATATTCCACTACAGAAATACTGTAAGATAGTAGTATACTATTAGCACAACATTACATAAAGACCTGTGTCTTTATAAAGTGGTAGTGTTTTTAGCAGTTGTTACATTTGCCCTCAAGGTCCCATCCTCTTATCCTGAAACACTTTCAGAGCTGTGGATAGAGCTGAGACTATATGTGCAATTTCCTTCCTCTGTTCCCAGTCTACCGTTTCAAATAGCTGACAATTTCAAGACTGAATTTGATGCAACAGTTTGGGCTTTCAGAGAACTAAGTGCAGACAGCATAGGGTAGGAAATGATTAAACGTTTTCTTATTTCCCTTCCCTGTAGTGGGTAGGGATCAAAGGAAAAATACCTTGTTCTCTTTTTACTCAAGTAAGTTGGAGAAAGGAACAGTAGAAAAGGGGAAAAAATGAGCGAAGTAGAGATGCTTTATGTGAGTGGGCAACATACCCTGTATGATCTATGCCTGTCTTGTCAAGTGCTTCCATCAGATGGTCCCTTCTAGTTTTAAGTATAACTTTAGAAGTCAGTTGTGGGGTGTTTTAGAGGTTTTTATACTACGCGCTGAGTGTATACCATTTACTTGTCTTTTTCTTCTTCAGTCCTGATGCACAGATAAACTAGAAGTCTCCAAGAATGTGTTTTTTCCATGATGCTCCACAGAGTCCTTGTCAGAGTAGGTTTTATGCAGGTTGTTGATTAATTATAACCTGAAACATGACTTTGCATAAAAGGTACACCTCTACAAACTGCTGTTCCTTTGCTTAAGGTGATGTCTTTGTGCTTAGAACAGCGTCATTGTATGTATGCAAAGGAATCCTGAACATAATTTTTTGCAGACAGCAGGTATTAGTGAACTAAACACTATGCTCCAGTAAAATTAATTTCCAAAACCAGTAAATTTGCAAATAAGATTTCTAGAGCATCTTTTGTTTACCAGGAAAGTAATGGTCTTGTGGTTAGGTCCCACTTAGAATTTTAAGATTCAGGTTCAGCTGCTGATTTTGTAGCAATTAGTGTGGTACAACAGGATGAACCTATCCATTTTATGTATGTCCCAGATCTTTAAAATTAGTTTCCCTGCTCAGAAAAGTATTTCTCTGAGACTATGTGTATTTATGATGGGATCAAATCCCATGACAGTGGTGTATGAGTGACACACAGAGATCTGTGTTTTGGAGGATTTAATTTTGTTCTTTCAGACTTTTTTTGTTTGTTTTCCTCGTCTCAGTCTTACAGCAAACCTGTGTTTTACCACAAATGTTATTCAGGCAGTTGTTACTAGGTGACAGTGTTGTATTATATGGCAAAATGTGAGTAACTCAAAGCTTGGAAACATATTATCAAGATTCAAAGTAATGTACCTCACAAGTTTCATGATTTTCTAGAAATGCACTGTTAGTTGTCATGCTTGTAACCATTTTTGTAATAGGGAAGCAATAATGGCTTTTTCTTGCTGTTTGTTATCCTGTCTGAAAAAGTTAATTTAAATTTGGATGATGAATGACTGTTACCTGTTTAGATTTGTCTAACTGAAAGAGTGAATTGGTGTTCCTTTTCTTCCTTTGACTTACTAATTTTTAAAAGATAGTTGTTTAAAAAAAAAAACCCACTCTTTTTGTCATGACACTTGATTCAATGTAAAAGTTTATCTGTATTTTCATCCAAACATCCTAAGTCAAGAGAACTATGTTTTAGAGCGCTTTTGCCCTGGACTGTATTCTTCTGTGTGTGAGCACAATAATTGTGCACAGTGAAATCCTACATCTCGTATGGAGCCTTTTGGTGCTATCATAAGGATATAACCAAAGCTGTATATACTGTTGTTATTATAAAATAGATGTTGACTTTAATGTACTTAGGAGAACTTTTAACACCTTATGATTTGCTTTGGGATCTTTATTGTTAAGGCAGATACTCAAGTCTAGGAAATGCAACATCTCTTTTACTTATACAAAGTCATGTCTTAAAAGAGCCATCCAGTGTGCCATACTACTCGGTTTATTTAAATTACACCATTAATTCTGATTTGATCTTTCTGTGAATTTTAGTGTATCATAAGGCATCTCTGCATTTCTAGCTTACTAGTTAAAGTTACTAAGCTGTCCTTGCAAATAAAAAGTTAATGGTTTCACCCTAACAAAAACTGTTAGAAACAGATCTTAGTTTTTCATTAGCATTGTTTGTCTTCGCATGTGGAATAGTACACACATTTGTTGCTTCAGTTCTGCAGAACAGAAATGAACTGGAGTCTATCTGCTATAAAGCTTTCAACTTTGTCCTTTGGAAGCCAACTATGATAAACTCCATGAACCTTTGACTTTAGTTCAAAGGTGATTATAAGTTATGCTTGTATAACATCTCCAAGTATAGGATTTACACCCAGAATAAAATAATATTTGATATAAATATGATTTATTATCGACGTTAATAGAGGAACAAATAACACAACAGAGATGAGAGCAGTGCTCATCAGCCTTTTAACAGCTTCAAACCTGGAAGAATGATTGTTGAGACCAACACAATGAGCAGCGCCCAAAATAACTTGAAAATTACAGATGCAGATTAAACTGAGTAGCTAATATAAGCTGCAACATTTTATCTCGATAGAAAGACTTGAGAATTAGTTTGGGTATCTACAGGAAACTGAAGCCAGAGCCATTTTCACAGCTATTTTGACAAACGCAGTAACAATGTACAGATTTCAAGGTATGGGTCTGATAGTTTGCTCTCCCACACAAACTTGCTAAAGTACATAATTTTAGGTGTCAATATCTGGCTTTTCCATTTCTAGGTGAATCAGCTCCATGTTACCATGCTCAAAAAGGGACTGTTAACCTTTCTAGGCCCATTATTGGGTTTTGTCCCATGTTCCATGGTTGGTGTGCAACATTATGAAAAGACTCTTCTGACCAGCTGTTAACCTTGGTGGGATAAAAATGTTGTCCTTTTTTTTGATTTTGTACAACACTTAGTATATAGAGTCCCCCCAATATAAAATTCCCATGTATTCCATCAATCTGTCCTGATCTGTAGAGATTTGGGAATGAAAAAAAAAAAAGGCCCATCCTATTTTTCTTTGCATTTTTCATGTTTTAGCTGCTTGGTATTCCATTTCTCTCCTTTCATCTCCTACAGATAAACATAGAGGACCCCAGAGAAGGTCCCAAATCACTAATCCTCTAAGCAACGCAAGATTCAGGGGAGTGGCAGGGAGAGAACGTTGATGCTGGGGATAAGGCTGCATCAAAGGTAGTCAGGAGCAAGTGGGGAGGGCTGACCTATAGTGTATTTTCCCTGGCGCACAAGACAGCTCTCCGGTGCATTACCTAACAGCAGAAGCAGCTGGTGTACTAGGTCATAGGATAGGCCTGTCTGACTACCAGGTCACATGGCAAAGGGAGAGGCCAAAGTGTTAGATTGCAACGGGAGGATGTGTCATCTACTGAGATTTTTTTTTGTTGTTTGCAGGACGTTGCTGGTTAACGTGACCCTGGCTCACTTTGTGCCCTCTCTCCTATCCTCCAGTAGACAATCTGTTTGCCAGCTCAGTAAACCAAGCTAAGCACCACTGTCTGGCAGGTTTGGGTTGTGGAGCAGGAGGGACAGGGAAGTATGCTGCAAGTAGGATACAGCTTGGGTTCATGAAAAGAGAAAGAGTGAATTCTGTGTGAGTTATGCTCAGGACTGAAGGAGGGGCAGGCCTACTAGGAAGCATATGACTGCAAATACTATCAGGCTGGGAAGAAATCCAGATTCTTGGGGTGCTATCAATAAGGGAGGGAGAAGAGGCTACCTGATGCAGGAGAGTGGGAAAGGTGAAGCCCCTTTTGTAGGTAAATTAGATGTATTGTGTTTAGGTCACCAAGGAAGTGCAGGACAACGATGTGAAGCCTTTCAAGCAAAGCTTACTTCTAACGCAAACCTCTCCGCAAGATTTCCTTTATAGCACAGCTTTATACCGATACAGCCAGTGTACAACTCTCTGCATAACTACTACTTTAAAGCATAACCTGTAGAGAAAACATTATTTATAACTCCATATTGGATAATAGGTTGCTAAGAAACAGAGGGTATTCCTTAACAGGGACATACCTGCTTAGCTTTGGTATATTGCTCTGTGATATATGATGTAGAGTTAGCATATGGATTTTCTAGTTGTCTTAAAAGCCTGAAAACTGCCAAGCGCCTTTGAAAGACTTTGGAGTTGAGTAAGTATTCCCCACACTAAAGGATTGTACTTAGCATCTAGTGCGTGAGAAAACTCCAAAAGAGTACATGTAAAAAAATTCTGTTCCGAGTTCCCAACGACTACCTATAAATAATCTAAAACCTATCAGTGCACACAAAATATAGTTGATCAAACAAAAAAAATTAGAAAATTGTCAGTAGCTATATTAGGAATCACGCAAATCAATATAAGCATAAAATTGATAGTCCATCTTAAAATCAGGTGGAAGATGTGTATTAAAAATGCATTCATAATGCATAAAAAAATCCTAATACAACTCTTGTTGAACTTCCCCTAACACAATCTTTCACAAATTCAGTATAAAAGAACGTATCTGATAGAGGCTAAATATTGGTGTGACCAGAACTAGTTGCTTTGTATTCAAAACAGCAGCCTAGCTATCAGAACATAGTTAATTATTAAACGTATACATATAATCAGGATACCTGACTTTGCAGATTGTTAGCAGGTTAGCACAGTGTACTTCTGTTTAAGCAGATGAGAGACAGAAAATAGGATTCTAAGTTTATTTGCAATGTTTTTTTAGGCTAAGAAAAAATAATGTAGAATATCTCACTAAACACACATTGATGCTGTTTCCACAGTTTCAGTGCATTCTAGATAAAAATGTTAAGGATCTTCAATCAGAGAATTTTGCTGTTAGTAATTTCATTTTTAACAAGTCTACAGAGTACAAAGGTACTTTCAGAATGGAAGAAGTGTGGTGATCAGGAATGTGAGAGTAAGTAAGTTTCTTTTTTTTTTTTTCAAAAGGAGTCTATGTGTATGTGCGGCTGTTATGAACCATGATGTCGAAATTAGCAATGAAACAGACTGAAAATGAGTAGCCATAGAAAATGTTTGTTGTCAATATACTAAGTTTATGAGCAGTAGGCTCAAACTTTTCAAACAAAAAGAGGAAAAAAATACTTGCTAGATTGCATTGTGTAAGTATATAAAGATCAAAGTTCAGTAAGAATACTCTTGCATGGCTAGTTTTTCTCGGGTTTCCTCAAAACAGGCAGTATAAAGGAGCTTTAAAGTATTTTTAACTCAGTCTTTACAGGTACAAAGGAAATTTTAAAAAACTAAAAATGGTAGGCTATAAACTGAGTAAGGTGGCTATCTATCTTGTGTTTATAGTACATTCACCACCCATTTGGCAAAACTCTATTCTTTCTACTGTAAGCAAGCTGTTTGGTTTAGGTTTTTTGTAATACTTCTTACAAAAGGCACTGTGAATATATCCTCTTTACTTATTTTTCCTTCTTTAACATGAAGTAAGAGCAGTAACTAGTTATGGAGTTCCCGGGGAGTGAATAGCTCTGCAGGAGGCAGAGCCACTGAATCAAGTGGGCAGCAATAAATAATGCTCCATTTATTATCCATTGATTACCATTATGAAACCTGTCATAATCAGATGTAGTTGAAGCTGTTCCTAAGCTGTCTCCATTGGTTTGGCAGCCTTAATTGTTGCACTTTCAATGTGGATAGCTTGTCCTGAAGTGGAAGAGACCTTAGATTTCCTCTACTGATAGATCTTTATCTTCCTGTGGAGCCATACTGACTTCCATGGGTTCTGGATGCCCAGAGATGTCTGTCTTTGTGGAACAGCACGTGGAACGGGCTTCAAACTGACCAGAGCACATCAGTAGCGGTTTCTGTGGGGAGACAGGGGTGGAGACAAAGAGAATTTGCAGTCGTTCAAATTGAATTGGAAACTTTGTTTTTCACAATGTGTTTAAGGCTTATATTGCTTAAACATACCTGTTTTCTTCATAAGATAAATGTATTCAAAATAAAGGACAAAATCCCTGTAATAATGACTAGATTTAATTTAGAATTTCTAAACTATACAATTATAAATATGCCTTGGAAATATTTTCAGCTGTTTAGATCTTGCTTTAGTAGTTGAGCTTGCTGATTGTCCACATGCATTTCAGCACTGAAAGCCTAGGTGAATAAGGAAAATGGCCGTGCAGGGCAAGAGCTTTTCTTCTTGATGTCTGTAGTAGATACGAAAGAAAACAGGATAAGGGTTTTTTTTCGCATTAGTTGCTTTCCACGTGATGATACAAATAGATTACTATTATAACAAAGCACATATTGATGAATTAACAAACAGTTTAATGTATTTATATATAGCAGACTTCTCTGTAACCTGACTTCAGACAAAATGGCTGCTATACTTTGTTGTTTCTTTTTCTCTACATACTATTCCAGCGGCAATGAGCAGAGTTCAAGCCACTACAGACTACTTAGGGCCTGATTGCCGGTATCTTAACTTCAAAACAGGGGAAGAGATAATGGTATACTCCAAGCTTTCAAGGAAAAATGAAAACTTGTGGACAGGAAGTGTAAGTACTTCAATCTGACAGACTTTCCCCATACAGAATTTAGATAGTATAATAATAGCATAAGAACTGCAGTCTGCAGTTCTCCTAGGGATCTTCCATCTCTTTTGTAATATTAACCAGTCATGGATCAATACAGTGTTTGGGAGATGGGTCATTGTTATTATCTTTCTATAGAATGGGAAAATCAAATTCTGGCAAAGATCACTCATGGAGAAACGAAGTCAAGATCAGAAACCAAACTTTCTGTCTCCTTCACCTACACATTTGGCTATAATGATTTCATCTGGTTCCCTTAAAAACATTTGGGTTTCTCAGGTCAGGTACCAGCCTACAGGTCTGTGGCTAAGGAGATTTTACAGTTGCTTAATCGTCAATCCAGTACTGGGACCTGATTTCACAGTTCAGTGCTCAAGGAAAGTTCCCAGAGAAGTTATCGTGCATATTTAATGATTTGGAACAATTGACAATGCAGTCAGAACAGCCATGTAGTTATGTTATAGCTAAGAAGGAATAGATGCATTGATCCAAATCCAACTGGTAGTAAAACTGCGTAAGTGCTTCAAAACCGGAAGATACTGGTAAACTTCTTTTTCTTTGGTAAATGATCTGTCACACTTATTGTTTAACAGTGAAATTCTGTCTTCCTTGTTTTCGTCCAAGAGTATCTTTGCAGCTACCTCACTCTTCCTTGCTTTCCAAGATTCATTGCTCCATTTAAGGCTACATGCAGTGGTTTGATGTAAAGCTAGCGGTTGGTTTCTTGGTCAGACTGACCCTTACTTGACTCTTTTGGCCATTATCATAAACTTATTTTCTGTAGTGTTGCCATCTTCATTGCCATTTTCTCTTCAGCTGCAGCTGGCCTCGTACCTGAATTTCATACCTACTGTTCTTGTAACTTATTGTGGGCCATTAGTTATGAAGGCATGATTTTTCTCCCACTGAGTCAATGGGAAATTTACAGCTGGTAGGAGCTGGCTGAGACCATCTGTGCACACAACACTGTCTTCAGTTGAAGCAGTGTTAAGGCTACTGGTTTGGTTCTGCACAAACACACATAAAAATAATACAGAAAATAATAATGTGGAGTAATATACTTCCCCTTGCTTTCTGAAATGGCAAATGGAACACTTTTGTGACAGAAAAATAAACCAATCTTTTGACCAAACAGAATGAAAGGGGTAGGGGGCAGTCCAATAAACTTATTATTTGTTTATTCATACTTTTCTAGCATATATGCAAGCATCTAACATACTTATAAACAAATTTTAAATGCTCTCATTCCTTTTATATTTCTTACAGAAAGGAAAGGATTTTGGATATTTCCCAAAAAATGCTGTGAAGGTTGAAGAAGTTTTTGTTGCAGAAGAAGTTGAAGTGCTCACTAAGGTAAACTAACATCACCAGATTTTCCAATGTAGTACACAGCAACTGAATAATGTAATATCCAGGTAGAAACTCAAGTGTTGATGCATATTTTATTTCAGGTAATTCAAAACATGGGTTTTTATTATTGCTCCTTTTGTGTGATTATTGTCCTCTAAAACAATTTTTATCTAATAAATTATATAGAACCATTAGGAATTACCTAATTACTTAGTCCTTTGTGTAAAGTGATACACACACGTAACTACACAGAAAGAAAGAGAATAAAGATATATTGCTGTGAATAAAGAAATACAGTGCCATGGAAAATTTCACATGAAAACATTTTAAAAGTTAATATTGTTCTTTTAGGAAACTGATTTTCTTTGTCTTCATGGAGATAAGTACAATTTTGAAAATGAAGATAACACATTACATGATCACAACACAGGAAGTGAATATTCAGTATCTGATGCAGAGTCAAAGCTGCATGAAAATGAACTCCTAAAACATACAAGAGACTCCATGCAAAAGGAAGAAAGAGTTGAATCAGTTTCTGAAAATGATTCCGAGGAATCTCACACTCAGGAGGAATCTGCAAGCAAAACGTTGGTTAGAAAAAATGAGAACAGGGAATATGATACTGAAGAGCCACAAATGCAAAACAGTCTCCCAGTAGAACCCATTCCAGCTCAGTCTAGTTGGATTGCAGGATGGTTCACCACGGGAAATGAAAACAATGACGAGCCCTTAAAAGCCATTACTGAACCTTTAGAAGAAAATACGTACCGAGGCAGAAAAATAGTGGTAACTGCTGAAAATGACTTACAGGAGCCAAATGATAGGGAGGAACAAGAACCCCCAGCATCTGGTTGGTTTCAAGGTGGACTGACGGACTTTCTGTATTTTGGTGAAGAGAGTACGGATGTTGATTTGGCATCAGAAAAAAATGACCCACAAATCCATGATGTCTCTGGTGTGCCTGGACCTTCCAGTAATGAACAGGAAACAGCAGTCATAAAGTTACTGACAGAAGAAGAAAAGAGTGAAAGCCAAGAATCCAAATCAAATTGGTTTAATTTGGATTTAAGTAATGTTCTTAATTTTGGCCATGCTGAGAAAGATAAAAATGCTATGGAAGACCAGCCAAGCAGAGAAACAGAGGATGAAGCAAGTAAGAATGAAGTGCAGACTTTAGACCAGAAAGAAACACACATGGACAAAGAATCAAAGGAGACAGTTAAAACAGTGACAGATGAAGAAGATGAAGAGATTTATGCACAAGAAATAATAGATTCAAACAGTAACATGCCAAATCCTGGGGAGATACCAGCAAGTGTGCGTACTCTTAATGACTCCAAGAGCATCTCAAATAGCGCAGAGTCATCATTTGATATACTAACAGGTGAGAAAGAGAAGCCAATTGAACCTTACAGTTCAGAAAAAGACTTGGTATCAGAAAGCCAACTGCTGAAAAACACTGAAGCTAAAAAGAGGAATCAGGAGTCAGAAAGTAAACATAGCCAGTCAGGTTGGTATACAAATACCTATAATAGCTTTATTAATTATAATATAGACACATATGATAATCAACAGGGACATGAATCAATTGCATCAGATCAGATTTCTTCTTCTTCTAGCCCACCTCAGACTTGTGATCCCTCAGACACAAAAACTACAGAAGAAAAGCCTGACATATCTGAAGAACAGAGCCATTTCTTCTCTTTTAGTCATTTTGCAGACATACTGAAGTTTCGGAGCTCAGCAGCCAAAGAAGAGCAAGTGCAGGGTTTGCAAGATGATGTGTTTTTTAGTGAAGAAACCTCTCAAACTGAAAATGATGATGAAATATTACAAGGAAATAATAACAGAGGAATGAAAGTACAAGCAAATCAGAGAATTAGTGAGGAGCTGTCTGAAAAAGACAAGACTGCAACCCAAGAAAGCAATCTGTTTTCCTCACCAGCTATGCAAAATAACAAACACAGTAAAGAAGAAGAACAGCATTTTGTCAAATTAGTTAGCAATAGCAATGCTTCACAGATTTTATCTGTTGAAACACTAGTACAACCTGAAGTATCTCAAAGACAATATGGACCCTCGTTTAGTTATTCCAGTGCTGAAGAACATGTTTCTAAGAGTAGTGAAAGTCAGGAAAACACCAATATAAAAGGTTATTGTAATGACCCTGCCTCCAAAGATTCTCTACATTTAAATTCAAAATTAAATTTTGAAAATGTAGTGGAAATTGGAACTCATCTGCAGGGAAAATCAAAAATGGGAACAGCTGAAACAGTGCAAAAAGAACAAAATTACCTGAACACTTACATTCAAGAATCTGTAAATTCAGAAAACGAGTTACCAAGTTATGAGGAACTACCAGGAACTGCAGATAATCATCTGGGCATCAAGAAGACCCCATGCAACAGTGAACCGAGTCTTACTTTGAAAACATCTGAGAAAGGCAAACCTGTCAAATGCTGTGATACAGAACAAAATTCAGCATCAAAAAGCCAGTTCAAAATGGATGGTGATGTAGAAGAGAAAATTCACAAACCAGAGAATAAAAATGACCCACTGCGTTTTTATGAAAACAACATCAAAGTTTTCAGGCAGGATATTTTTAATGATGAAGAGGATCAGAAATCTGAGGAGTCCCGAGACCTGACTCCAGACCAACCTTTCTCTCCTCACCCCTCATCTAGTGGCTTCAGTTTAACAGGTACCAAAACTTCAGAAGAAATTGGCCACTTGGAAGACATATGGAATTTCAGAATGGAAGGTAAAAAACTGCTTGCTGAGAGTAGAAGAACTAAGCTTCTGTGATGAAAAAAGGCCTCAGTATAAGCATTGATAAAATACTATGGGGTAAAGAAATGGAATGCGCCTCAAATAACAACGTTCCAATGTAACAAATCGGACAACAGTAATGCGGATGCCTCCAAAGAGAATGATCTTCCTCTACAGCTGACAGTGCAAAATACCAAACAGGGCAGTGGAGTTAAAACCCTACAAAATCTACCAGACTAGTAAAACATAGTGACAACAAGTCACAACAAGTGACACAACAAGTCAAAACAAGTGACAACACTTGATGCTCTTGCTGACACCTTGTCAGGAGAGAAGCTACAAACAGAAGAAATTCCTAAGACATGCAACATAATAAGAAAGGCGAAGCAGAAATAATATGGGAAGACTCACATTCCTAACATGAGTTTCTGGTAACAAAGAACGGGTCAGAGGACATTCTTAATCCAGATATTAGAAAGAAATATAAAAAACACAGGTGATATAATCAAAGAAAATATTATTATTTTAGATTTAGGCCAATCAGTGCAAGCTGTTATGACAGTACAAGATAAAAGAACATAGAAAATTCATCTGAGCTTTGCAAGGCATCATCAAACACTACTTCAAAAGGCACAGTAATACTAGAATCTTCAGTTGAATCCAAGTCCAAAAGAAAATGTATTGACAATAAAAGCAACAGAGTAGTCGTGGTATTAGTCTGACGGAACGTGAACTTTTAGCCTAGAAGCCCTCTAAACTAGAAGACAATTTTAAAGAAAAAAAAATAGGATTACAGGTAGTGTCTCAAATTAGAAAGCCAGACTGCAATTAAAATAGAACAGATTACTTAAATCCCAGCAACCTGGGATTGCTCAGAAACCTGGCTGATAAAAGTATATGTTGAAAAAGAAGACACTGATGTAACTGTAAAAGGATGGATAATAATGCAAAATTAATTGCTGCTACTAAAACAATCTAGGAGAGAGAAAGGGAAAAAAACAGAATCTGATAATCAGAGTGTCAAAGTCCAGAAATATAAATAATAAAAATTATATTCTAACAGAAAGGGTTCCAGGTAGTATTTTAATCAGACCATCAGGGTTCTTTGCAAATATATTTAGTAAAACAATTAAGCCTGTGGAAAAAAAGTCTGAGGACACGTTTTGTCAAAAAAAAACCCAAATTAAAATAGAGGACTAGCACTAGGATTAGCAGAATTAAATACTGCACAGAAAAATGAGGTGGAGGTAAGAAAAGAGGAATCTGAACAAGAAAAAGATACTACTAAATCTGCAGGAAGTGCAGAAAATTATGAAATCAATTTAGAAATAATGCAAGATAAATTTGAGGAAGAACAGCTTGGCATTTTGGAAAAAATACTGCTGCAGAACCCAGCAAAAACAAGTCAACTGACAAAATCATAGTAGGTAGGACAGAATTCATGTTCCCAAAACCAAGCCAAACCAGGTAAATATCATATGATAAACACTCAGGTTTACCAAACCCATTGATTACATGCCAACAATTTTATTTAAAGTTAAAACAAGATGTTAAGCAACCCCTAGAAGCATCTCTGTGAGGGGAAACAAACTGATGCAGCTGCACCAGCATTTTGAAAAGATTCATCATGAAATCATGGTTTGCTCATGTAAAGACAGTGTTATGCAGAGGAAACAAGTGATTGTGTCTGCACAAAAGGTGCACAATTTTGACACTGGGCAGGAAAAATGCATGGAAAAAAGGAATGTTCTTCTAGAGCTGCCAGAGTTTTTGTCTGCTATAACAATTAAGTGTGCAGCCCAAACTGCAGCTAAAGGTACTGGACTAATGCTTCGCTAACAGTGATTTAGCAAGAACAAAATATGCTTTGTTTGAGGAAAAAAATACAACAGATGCAACACCATCTCCATATGGTGATTTAAAATCAGGAGGTAGCGAGCCTAACTCATAGTAGTTAATGACTGATTTATGATATTTTGAGGATCTGATAATACAGGTTGAGTTAATATAATGAGAACAGTTTAAGAACCAGTTACTCCTCCTGACTTTTGACCATTGGAGTCTTTGCAATGCCTATCTTTGGCCAGTACTGGCTTGAAGCACAGAATTCAAAAAATAATCAATTTGTAAATGGTATTTCTTTTTTCCTACGTGGATGAGCAAGGTGTGGGGAGTTTTGAAAGCAGTATTTTATTGGCTCCAGGAAATTTACTCCAAGTCACTGAAACTGAGGTAACTAGGTGCCTTCAGTCATACTGCTGCATGAACATGCCTGTGGTTTCTTGTATTTCACAGTGAAGTTTGTTATCTTGTGGGCAGTTGTTAATCTTTAATCCTACATGGCATTTTTGTTCTTTTCGTAAAGCCTTTCCCACTTGTATTTGGATATGAGACCTGCTAATCCTGAACACGGAATCTATAGGCTAACTATCAAAAACAAGCTTATTTTTTTCCTGAACATTGATTTTAACTACTTTACTACAACACCAGTTTTGCGTAAAGCTCTATCCTCCAAACTGTGTTCTGAGACCGCTATTTGAACAAGTATTTCTTAAATCATAAATCTGTATCATAAATAATTTTTACTCTAATGTAGCACTCAAGTGTTTGGCTTTAAGTTGAGGAAAATCAACATCTTTGTAGAGGTTAATATCTTCTAAAAGTTTGTGTGTGCGTGTAAGTTGAATCCTCTGAAAATAAGCATGGTTTCCCTTCACAATTATTTGCAGGAGTAGGCAGTAGAAGAAAGCTACTAGAAGAAAGACCAGAGAAGGAACATGAAATGAATGCAGGTGCAGACAGTGAGTGCGACAGTGACCAATATTCAAAAGCAATAGCGACTGCTTCCGTAAATTCTGAAGAAATAATGGACAATTCAGTAGTTGATTCTCCATTTGATGTCAAAAAGCCTTTCTCAGATGCCATCCAGAACTACATTCCAAGTAATGGTAAGTGTTAGGTTTCTTAAGGAAAATAAATCTGCAATCTTAAAAAAAAATAGTTGGAATTACATTAAGTTGACAATTGTAATGTAAAACCTCTTTTTTTTTCTCCTTATGAACAAACCAGAAGGAGGCTGGATATATCAGATAGTTCTGTGCTTGAATGCTCTTGAGATCAAGGAATCAATAAAATCTGTATTTTCTGCAGTGACGAGTATTATGAAAAAGGTAAGAATTCTTTATGTGATATAGCATTGACATTAGTGCAAAATTAAGCCAGTTACTGGTTATGTT
This sequence comes from Steatornis caripensis, assembly GCA_013398225.1. Lineage (NCBI taxonomy): Eukaryota > Metazoa > Chordata > Aves > Caprimulgiformes > Steatornithidae > Steatornis > Steatornis caripensis. The sequence continues at coordinate 151,537 of VZSC01016411.1, forward strand.
CTGCAATGAAGCTCCTGAGAAAAGAAAGAAAAAATAATGCTTTTAAACTCTCTGCAGTTCCCTTTCTTCTGGGGGTATCTGACACTAAATGAGATAGAAATGGAACAAGAAAATGTCAGGTTAGCTGCTGATCATCTGCCTCTGTTGTTCATGCTGCAGCATCTGATTAATTTAGTGTGGTGATTTTTTTTACAGAACAGCCAGGAAACCCCTTAGTGGTCAAAATACCAGCATTTCGGGGGTTTTCTGTTTGCTTTTTTTAAAATGAAACTCATAGCTCCCTCTATACTTCCCACAATATGACTGATTACATTTCCTTGAACTCAGAAGGTTTGGGTTAGGATGAGTAAAAAAACCAGAATACTTCCGTTGTTTTTAAAAAGTAATTTCAAAACCTTGATTCCCAAAGATTCCCACAGTTCATAATTGTATAAAAAATACTTTTCTAAGCAAATATGTAAAATACAAACTGGGATTATGATTGCTATGGGGATGTCTTAAATATCAAGATGTAGGGGCAGAGTGAAGGTGGACCTTACTGGACATAACTGCACCGGAAACAGTGCTGCCAGAGCAATGTGAGAAAAGGTAGATGGTGCTGCACTGTCCTGTCTGAACAGTAGTATCAGGTAAAGCAGTATACCATAAACTTCATTAATTTTTGTACTTCGGTTTAACTTTGTTTAGACTGGGTAACTGAAGTTTAGGGACCACATAAATTTGTTCCTGCTGTCCACTCTACTTAGGTAGTCTGGCTAAATTGCAGATTAAAAAAATAGGAGATGAAAACTGAAGGACTTTTTTTTTTTTTGTCATGAACCAGACCGGATTTCAATGCTCATCAATAGTTCACTGCTATGGCGAAACCCATTCTTGTATTGTTTGGTACAGCTAAAAAAGCCACTTCTACCTATCACAGCCTCTGAGGTGGTATCAGCTGCACAGGCCAGTCACTTACCTTGCATTGTGAAAACTGAGTTAGCATGCGTTAAAAGCATAATTATGTACATGTAAAAAAAAAAAAGAAAAAATAATACAAAAATAGTCAGTCCTGGTGAACGAGATGGAAGAGAATCCATTGCTACGGGCACTGTAGCCCCCGTACGAGCCATCTTCACCACGGAAACTTCGCGGCAAAAACCGCGTTCAGCGCCCGGCGCCACGGCCGCACCCCGCCTGCGCACGCGGCGGAGGCCGCTATCGTGCACCTGCTGCCCTCCCCCGCCCCGCGAATGCCAACTCCGGGTGCCCCGCTGGGCGGAAGGGCCGCGAGGTGGCATGGCTCCGCGGCTGGCTCCAGCCGCCTCCCGAGGGATCTAGGCCAGGTGTTATTTCTGTAAGGCCCTGACGCTGCTGCTGCGCGGGTACAGATGGAGGCAACGGAGGCCGAAGGGGAGGTGAGCGCCCTTGCGCGTAACTTGGGCGAGGGGCAGGAGTGGGTTCGTCGCCGTGTGGCCACGGCAGGACGGGGGGGACGGTGAGGGGCGCTGCGGGTCTCCCCGCCGGCGGCCGTAATGCGAAGGGGAGGGTCTATCGGGAGAGATGCCGGGGACCTGCGGCTCCCCGGGCCCGCAGCGCCGGCCGGCCCAGAGCCGGTGGGGCGGGGAGAGGGCAGCCCTGAGGCGCCCCTGGCCCTCGGAGTCGCGTCCCGAGGCGCCGCCGCTCTGGGCCGAGGCGGTGAGGCCCCGGGCCTGCTGTCGCGCTCTCCCCCCGCGCCCCTACCCGCGGCAGTGGTATCTCTTAGCGCGTCCCCCCGGCGGTGTTGTTGCGCCGGAAGGGGCCGCGCGGTGGCGGGCCCGTGCCGCCCGCGGTAAGATGGCTGCCGGGGGCCGCGGGGATGCTTCGGACGTCGCCACCGCCAGCTTGTGGCTGGGCCTGCGGGAGAGCGTGCAGCGCTTCTGCGGGCTGGCCTTGGAAGGGGTGCGCAGGGTGAGTGCGGGACTCGCCTCCGCCCGAGATCGGCGAGGGCGGGGGTCCTGTGCAGCGGCGCCTGAGCGTTGGGGGAGGCGGCGCTTCCGGGGGTGGCGAGGGTCCCGGGTCTGAGAGAAACGGCCCCGCGGCTGAGCGGGGGTTTGCGGCACAGAAACCCCGGGCGCGGCAGAGAGCCGGGCTGTGACTCGCCGCCGTGCGTCGGGGCCCGGCGGCCTGCCCAGGGCTGCGCGGCCGCGGGGGCCCGCGGCGGGAAGCTGGCCGTGCCGTCGAGAGCAGTGGGGCTCGGAAAGGTAAAGCAGCGAAGCGAACGCTCCCAGGTTTCAGAGACACACGCACAGCCCTCTTAGCTTGAGATACGGGTAGTCCGGCCGTTTTATTAAAGAAATCGAGATTAAGACTTCCCTGCGCAGTAACGCTTTCTTAGCACACAGGTGACGTGTAGTAAACGTGAGTCACGTTAAGCAGGTTATATCTTTGGGAAAGTAGTAATATCCGTTTAAAAATAAAATGTGAGTGTATTTAAGTGTTTGAAATAGACAACTCGAAGGAGAATTTACCTTAATTGTTAGGTTCAGAAGGAAAAATATTCAGGGCTTTATCTAGTAGTCATCATATCATGTTGAAACTTTCCTCTTATTTTTTTTTTTCACTTGGTAAATGTATAATTTAAAAATCAAAGGCTTCTGTTAACCGATTTCTCAGAGTTTTGGAAAAAATACATATAGAAGCCTATACAAGCTTTAGAAGTAAACTAGTCAACATGTAATGTCTGTTTCTGCCAAAAATATTATTTTTTTCCTTTTCCTTTAGTTGAAGCTTTTTACTTTATTTTTCAGACTGCAGCTTCACTGCCTGAAGATATGAGACCTGGTCCTGATCTGTATGGTTTCCCATGGGAAGTAGTGATTTGTGCTGGCATTGTTGGAGCATTTACAATTCTCTTGTTCTTGTACAGAAGTTATGAGTCAGTAAGTGTTCAAATTACATGCAGATATGTAGAGTGCATTAATGGTTTGAATTGAAGTTGTTATTCTGTTCAAGATATATAATGCTTTAGAGTTTTAAATCTGTTGTGATTGAATTTAGAATCTCTCTAAAAAAGAAATTGAGTAGTCTGTTTTGTCAAGACAGTAAGTGTTTGGACACGTACTGAGTGACTGTTGTCATTAGAGGAAATGCATTGAAACTTGCCGTTGTAAGGCTTCCTTTTTCCTTCCCTTCTTAATTTCTACACCAGGCTTTTAGAGTCAACCCTTAAATTATTTTCACTGGATATAGAGGTCTTCCATATAGTGTATGTATTGCTCTGTGTGTTGATATCTCTGTGACTACCCTGGCTATAGCCAGACCAGCTCAGGTCTTTCAAGGCAATTGTAAGCAAAAGGAATCCAGATGGATTCCCATCAAGGGAGTCATTGTAAAACTCTTTGGACAGTGACCTTGATTCTGTTTACTGGAACACTGAATCAGTTTTACTGTGTGCTGTTTGTGAGCACTAACCCTATGACTTTGAGAAATGCAGTACTGAAACCTTCTAATGCACAAATCAGATTATGTTTTTGAGGTAAGGGTTGTGTTCTGTTCTGAGTAAGGATCTGAGTAATAACAGCTGCCTGCCGTACTTGCCCTGCTAACGATATGGGGTCAGTGTCCATGATTCAGTATTCTGAATTTCTCCCCACTTTTTGCATACTCTTAAATAGACAGAATGTGATTTTTGTGCTAGGTGTAATGATGCTCGTGTTTGAGGGTAGGTTGCACAGCGGTTTAGTTTTTCAGGTATGAGCAACAGCATTTACAGGGTTCTAACATCAACTTAGATCTGGAAAATGCCACCTTATTCTGCAGCAGTGATTCAGATTCTCTGGAAGGGGATCGCATTTTTATATGTTAACGTATCTATACTTTGGGTCGTTCCTTCTGGTTTCTAGCAGCATCCCTTTAGGTAGTATGACAGAGGTGTTTCAACTGAAATCAGTCAAGCAGTAACTCTGGTATTGTTTTCCTCCTGCACATTTCACTACGGCATTAGATAGTACAGAAGTTATTGATCGCTTTTTCAGTCATCCATACTCAGAACTGTACTGACTGCTCTTTGAGGGATTAATGATTACTTCCTCAAAAGTAATGGGGTTTCATTTGGGATTTTTTTGGGGGGGTTGATAGGACGAGGTGTGCTTACGACGTTCTTCCCCTTTTTCTATTACTTGGACTCCTTGGCCATCCCATGGCTGTAAATGAGGAAACAGAGAAAATTGGAGGCACCCATTGTATCTGAGGCACATGATACAGGCCCAGCCTTGAAAAGAATGCTGTGTTGAAAAGTTTTTGTGGTTCAGCCAAGTTCTGCATCTCTTGTCCAGGTCACTTGTGACCGATTTTGTCTTGCAGTTTGTTAGATTTTGGTTCTAGGGCGCTACACCCCATGTGGCAGCTGTTGATTTGGCACTTCCCACTGAGTTGCAGCTGGGCTGGATGCCATCAAGTAGTACCATTACTGCAGCTCTAACAGTTACGTATTACAACACACAGGGTTTTTTCCTCATAGGAGGTTAAGTCTGAGCTGGCACGTGGAGCTTCCCCTTCCCTCCCCTTTACTACTTTTTTGACTGTGCGTGTCCACTATCGCTTTGTGTTGGCAGTCATGGTTATGTGATAACTATACAGAGTTGTGTTAGAGAAGTGATCCAGGTGAAAAATAACCTTCTTTCCCCTCTTCTCTCTGTTTAATTAGAGTGGGAGAAGGACAGGGCAAATACACAGCTGTGGAGGGAATAAGAGGATGCAATTGCCCATTTTTAACAGCAGCCTGTATTTATATACTTTTTTTAAGTTCTGTGGTTAAACTGATCACGGAACCACAGCTTGAAAGATTAGTTTTCGGATACTATTTACAAGAGTAATTGATGAGACATTTTCAGTATGTATTCTTTTTATTTCAGGTTAGAAGTCGACTTTATGTAGGTAAGTTTATTTTTCATACTGTTTCTTTGGAGTATGACTTTGTTCTTCTTTTTTTATTCTTTCTTTTTTTCTCTCCTTTTAATTATTTAGATGTTGCAACACTTAACTGTCTGTCTCTTTAGGAAGGGAAAAACAGCTTGCCAATAAAATTGCTGAACTAGTTGAAGACAAATGCAAAATTCTCAAAAAACTCAGCCTTTGCAAAAAAGAGGTAATGGTCCTCATTTATTGCTTTCAGATGTGTCACAGAAACTGGCTCAATTTATCAAGTATTTAAAGTATTAAACATCTTACTTCTAGACAGGTTTAAAAATTTTTAAAGTGATTCTTCAAATGCTTTGTCCTGTCAGTGCCTTTAAGTGCAGTTAAGGTATTAGCAAATTCTGCCTTTAACTCTTAATATGATATATTTCACTGGAAGCGATTTTAAAATGACTTTGTTGTATGCCACTGGGATAATCTGCTAGAACTAAAGCTTTCCTGATTTCCAGCAAGGTGCATTTGTGAATATTTAGGTGGTGGCTGTGGGCATAATAAATTAATGCTATTATTTAAGCAATTCTTTACATACATTCCGACAGAAAGTATTTCCTTTTCAGTTTGAAGGTTTACAATTGTCTCTGAAGGATGATAATGTTGTGAAAGAATCAACAGACACATCTTTTCTTGAGGTAAATATATACATGGAAATTGTTAGTTCTACAATTCAAGGCAGCATTTCAGGAAAATGCTGCCTATATTTAAAAAAAAAAAANTTACAATTGTCTCTGAAGGATGATAATGTTGTGAAAGAATCAACAGACACATCTTTTCTTGAGGTAAATATATACATGGAAATTGTTATTTCTACAATTCAAGGCAGCATTTCAGGAAAATGCTGCCTATATTTAAAAAAAAAAAACACCAGGAAAAAAACCAAACAACCAACCGAAACCCCGAAACCTTAATTGTTTTAATTGAGAACATTGTTATTTTAGTCCTGGTAACTGAAAATGAATAGAAGCGAGGCATTTAAATTAAGAGATATTTTTGTAACAATTGCATTAAAAATCACAGATACTAGAGCAAGTGGCATATTGGACATTATTTAATTTTTGAAGAATTAAATTGTTCCCATTTCTAGGGGAGAGAGAGAGAGAGTAGTGCATAAAGTATTTTTTCTCACATCTGTTTTAATTCTGATACGTTTTATAGGCTACTGGAGCACAGTTGTAAACAAAAATTACCATTACATTGCTTATATCCCCCAAACTGAGAATATATTTGTAAGAGAGTTCCAAAAAAGTGAATCAAATACCTAATGGGCTCTATAAAATTTATGTAACAAAAAAAGCAAATACGTTTATTTCATTCTGCACCTCATATCCTATAGAGCTAATTGTTACAGGTTTTGTTAACATGCAGGAGTCTCTAGAGTACTTTGACATTTATCCTTGATTTGGTGAAATTTTTTCTACATACTTTTCTGTCATATTTAAAACATACTTGTCTTCGTGTGTAATTAATGTAAAATGTTTTATGTTAACTGTCAAAACAACTTGATTCAGGAAATGCGTGAAAACCTGAGCAAGTCAAACTTGGAACTCAACCAAGAAATAGAGAATCTAGAAAAAGAACTGGAAGAAGAAAAATCTAAGCAATCAGAGAATGAAAACTTGGTAAGAATAGAGTCCTCTCTTTGTTAGAGGATTTTGTTTCTCTTTGAACCCAAGAAATTCCCTATATGACAACTAATAATTTTCAGGTGACTGAAATTCAGAAGAGAGTGGAGTCATTAGAGAATGAAGCAAGATCTATCCAGTCACAAATTAATGAGGTATGTTTGGTCTTTCTGGTTTCAAATCTTTGCAGTTTTTCTTTCTCCATGTAGTTACTGTCGTCTTTTTTTTTATCTGTTATAGGTGCAGAAATAATATGCTGTATAAATCAGAAGGCTTTGTTGTAAGGCTTAGTACTTTCGTGTGAATTGATTTAGCAACTTCGAATTTCGTATAATGATTGACATTTATTGGGAAGTACTTGTCTTTGCCTTCTTACTCCACGACGATCCATAGTGTTGCAAAACTACAACCAGCAAAAACTGTTGAAATTGTAGGGAAAATGTGAGAATACATATATAGCACAGCTAGAAAACTTAGTCCAGTAGTACCATTGTGATCTCACTTACATCTTCACTTGTACTATTTAAACAACACACTTTTTTATTTCGCTTAGGCCAAGTCCACCCTAAAAGTATATCAGATTAATACAGAGAGACTCAAGACATCTGTTCAAGATGCAGTAGATGAAAACTGCCATCTCCGGGAAAGTGAGAAACTGGTAGGTTCTTACTAGATAGCCTTAGAAACGCTGTGTTTTCTGTAAGGAGTTCAGCCTCAATGTGTGTGTTAATACCCGTTGTATGTTCTAGTAAATATAATGAGAAAGAGGACATGGCTTAAAAATTATTTTATGTTGGAATAACTTTGTCTAAAATAGTCCTGTTTTAAAAGAAATTTAAAAATTAGAGTTTGTAGGGAAGCACGCATAGAGTTCAGTGAGAAAGAGAGCATATGGTAATGTAGGGCTGAAATAAGAATTTTATTGAGACCTAGAGGAAAGCAGCAAGTCCACAGCTAGGACCCTCTACAGAGGCAGACAGAAAATGCTTATACTTGATTCAGGGGAAAAAAAAAAGAAATTAAGAAATTGCAGAGTATGCAAAAGGCAGGTAAAAAATTTAGTACCACTATGGATGAATTCATGGAAAGTCAGGTAAGTCATATGAAGAGACAGAAAAGACTGTTACTTTCCCAGTTTTAGCTGTTTATTTTCCTTGGTGCCATAGCCAGATCTGATGTGCTGATTATTTTTAAATGTTCAGCGTATGTAATAGTTGTCCTGTGCAATAACTAGTTTTACAATGAAATTAGTGTATCTGTTTTATTCCTAACAAAAAGATACTCTTTTTGAACATTAAATGTCTTGTGGAATGTCTTTGGTTTTTTTGGGGGGTTTTGGGTGGGTTGCTCAGGATTTTTTTAATCGATATGTGATTATTTTCCTGACTGATGATCTCTCTGTTACCTGAACAGTAACCTCATAGACATCTTGCGAGAGGGGAAGTAGAAGGACAGGCCTGTCAGTTTTTAGCAGTCTTAGAAAAAAAGCTAGGGAGTGCCTTAGTCTTCTCTGTCGAAACATTGTGCATATCAGACTTACTGATTCAGAAAAAGAAAAAGGTGACTGGAAATAGAAATTTTTCTGCAGGAGGAATATTTCAGTTATGCACAACTGTTATCAGTAAAACTTCGTTATTTCTCTCTAATTTTAGAGGGAGTACATGTTTGTGACTACAAAAAAAGGAAGACAATTTTATTAGAGGCTGTGAGTGGAGAAACAGTAGATTTAGGTGTTATCACTGTGAGATGAAGTTGCTCGAGAATTATTTTCTTTAGAGATTTTTTTTTTGTCTAATCTGTACACTCTCTTTGTTTCTGTGAGGAGAAAAGATCTAGTCTCTGCTTTTTTATTTCAAATGTGAACAGTCTACTTACGTAACATTTTGAGAAGCAGTACAGAAAGTTTTGAGATAGATTTTTTTTGTTTTCCTTTGGTAATTTCTTGGGTTCAAACGGAAATACTCCGATTATTTGTGTGTGTGTGAAAAGAATATTTTTCTTCCATTTTATTAAAAAATAATACTTAAGAGTAACATAATGCTCCGTGCTGACAGTTACGTTTTATAGGCAATTATTTTATATCAAGCAAAACTAGGAAAAAAGTAAGTAAAACCAACTCCCAGGATGTAATTAACTTGCCAGGTTCCTAGATAAAAACAAGGGTTTTTTGCATTCCTTCCAGGTAAAATAACCTGAGTGTAGTAGTTCGTTAGCCACGTAATTTAGGATGAATTGCTGCACTTCATTGTTAACTTAGCTTTGTGGCAGTTTTTAGTAAGTTGAGGACATTTGTGTATATTGTATTTTGCTATGCTTTTTGGTAGATAAATAACCTGGTAAGGAAAGAAGATAAATTATCTGCTTTGCTTGTTTGTATTCTCTTTTATGAGGTGGTTGTAAGTGTGTTAGTTAGTTTGCTATATTAGAATATCCATATCCCTTTTTTATTTTTCTTTCTTACTTCCTTTTTTAAAGATGGGATTTCACTTATGCTCAAAAGGTAACAAAGGTGTTACTTGTTCACAGAAACTAGAGTACTTTCTTCCTCTGTCCATTTACACTAATGGGTCATAATCTTCTGGCACATCGTAGTTTAAACATTGTAACAGATGTGCTGTCTCAGATTTATGATGTGTCAGAGAGAGGATTGGGCCTTTTAGTTTGAACAAGGGAACTGTTAATGAACTCCAAACTTTGTGCTTTGTTTTTTGCAGGAACATAAGAAATATATATTGCTTTAGCTTATTGCAAATCCTTGCTATTTCTCTTTATTGTAATATTCTTACAGGTACATAAAGTCGTGTCAATTTATTTTCTCTTTGGCTTCAAGAAGAAGGAATCTCTTAAAGTTTAGCTTCCCTTTGAGGGTGACATTTAATGACAAAAGTGGTTGCCTGTGTATGTCATCTTAGCATAAAGAGTATTTTTGTTTTATCAGTAATACGTAGTTTGCATGATGCTGCAGATGCATACATGGCTTTTACTGCTTGAAAGGTGCAGTTGTGTGCCAAGTGAGGTTCATCCATTTCTAGTCACATACCTTTTGTTTTATGCCTTCTGGTTTATCTTTGATAAGTAGTGTTTAGGCAGTCTTGTCTATTTGCATGGCAGTTCCCCTGTTTAACTACCATTTTCTGGTTTTATTTTTAGTATAACTGGTTGTTACATTCTTGTTGCTCAACCTAGTTATTTCTTTCTGTACATTCACTGCTTTTAAATTGGTTGTCTGTTGTGCAACTTGTTCTTCTGACGGACTCGAAGACAATTTTTTTTTTTGTATTGTACTCCATGTTTTTGTACTGCATGTTTTGTCTTAACGGAAGTTTGCATCAGTTCGATTTTGTTCCGATCATATGAAGGCATGGTTTAATTAGTTCATATGTTGCAGTGGTTATTTTTAATGAACTGGTGCTTAAGTGTACTAATGCCTTTAGTGCTATCAGGTATTTTTGTGAAATGAGATTTTACTAGGGGATTTCTGTAAAATGTAATGAATCTACCTGTCTTTTTAGTTAACCACAGTTAATTACAAAGATACAGACTAGTAGTGTTGATTACATACAGTTGCTGTGACTTTATTAGCAGGGAAGCTTTTTCAAAATAAAATTTAAATATTACTTTAAGAGGTATGGAGGAGAGTACGAGAAATAACACAGTTTTGCAGGCGGTGTGAGTCTGAATAGCTGTCTAAAAAGCTTCCTGGTTTCCCTTACCTCACCAACCTCTTCTAGGTTTAAAAGACATGGGTACAATTTCAGAAGTGTGTGTGTGTGTGTGTACTGGGGAGTGAGTGTTCTCCTCTCCAGCCATTCCCCAGTGTTTGTAGCTGTTACACAAATTGTCACTATTTTATATCCATTGCTATAGTCACATCAGGGTTTTGAAACTGAATATTAACTGAACTGTTCTTACAAATGTTTAAAAATATCCTAACAACTAATTACAATGGAGAGCTATTGCTGCTAAAGCAACTGTAGAGTAACATGGAAGTCTTATTTTTCCACTCTTGAGGTTTAAGTGTCTTGTAGTCTGTCTCTGTTAATTCTTACTGATGGATGAGAGGTCAAACTTCTGCTTATGTATAGATAATATACATAAAAGGCTCAAGTACTATAATCCTTGATTTTTGGTTTTAATAGACAATCACGCTAATCTGGTATTTCCCTTTTTAGCTTTTACAAGAAGCTGAAGGATGGGGTGAACGATTTAGTGAACTAAATGAACAGACTAAGATGTTTGAATCGTCTAAAGCAGATATAGAAGAAGTATTGAAAAATAAAGAGAGTCAAGTCAAGGTAAATTATGACAACTAGCATTGAATCAAGTTACTCAGACTGATGCTAATTGAGTTTCAAGAAAGATGACCTAACAACCTCTCCTTGTCTTAATATGCATTAAGCTGTTCAGGGTTTTTGTTTGCTGTCTGTAATGTCTTGTTTCCTGCTAAGCAAAAAAGGTTGCTTAGCAGCACAATGGAGAAGTCTGATAGCCTTGGAAGCCAGCACGTTAAATAAGAAAATACTTTTCTAGTTCTGATAGAGTATTCACATTTTTTTGTATTTGGAGAAGGGAGTTGGGAGCATATTCTTATGTGTGTGTACCTTATATGCACAAGGCCTGCTAAAAGCATGCATGTTTTGCGATCTGAAAAGTCTTCACTAGGGCACACCTGTTGATCTGCAGCTATGCTTTAATAGAAAAAGTTGTATCAGATCTCTAGAATCCTGTATATGGGGCTCACTTAATCTGCTAAGGGAACTAAATAAAAGAGATCCTGAAAATAATTGTAATAACTACATTTTCGTTACTTGTATTTATTTTACTGTTTGTGTTTTGTGCGGGCTTTTTCTTAGTCGTTGACACAATACTTATTGAAGATGAAAGACTGGAGTTCAGCAACAGGAGAAGATGACGATGCTGAAGACAGTCACTGGGACATGGATATAAAGGGTGAAATAGAGAATGGAGAGCACTTAGGTATGGTTTGTATAGCTTTCCATCTCAAATATTAATTTCATAGATGTTTCAGAAATATAGAACCAACAAACTTCCAGGAAAATTGAAAGATTAGCTTTGTAGAAGTTGGATTTTCAAAACTCACTCAATGTCGTTCATGTCAGACGGTTAGCTGGTGCTTGGACACCTCCGGGATAACAACCTATGCTGCTATTTAGCAGTGTGTGAATATAGCTAAAGCATACGTATTATCATAGAGCAATGTAAAGACTCGGTGCTCAGTCTCTTGCAGAATGACTTTAGTCTATGGTATTACCAAGCAGTGATTCTTAAACATTTTTAGGTGGAAACCTTGCCTTCATTTCATCTTGAACTGGGTCCCTAGAGCTGAATTTCTGCTTCCTTGTCCTTATGCAGGTATTACTTGTTGCAGGCGGTATGGTAGCACTGGAGTCAGATCTGTGTAGATGTGGGTCCCCTCAAACCAGCAGCACAGAAGAGCTTTATTTCCTCCTTTTTCTTCCTTACAGCTTCTTTTTATACAGGTGCTCATTATGCCATAGGGCACACCTCAGTAAATCTTACAGCCTGTATTCTGCATTTCACTTTTTACATGAGCATCTGAGTCTGGCAAACAAAGCACTAGAATATAGGCTTCCCACCCGCTGCTTTTTTTTGTGTTTTTCCTGCAAATATGCTATGCCTATCATGGTATATTGGGGATTGCTTTTTTATAAAAAGAAAATAAAATAATAGTAGTAAGCTTTGTCACAAACCTTTTTGTGCTTTTTATGTGACATATTATTCTATTTTGTCAATCAGATGATCAGCAAAAACGAACTGTAAAGAAATTGATCTATACTGCAAAGGTATGTGATTTTAAGAAACTTGTGGATGGAAGGGGGGAAACTACAGGGAATATGTGCAATTTTTATGATAAGTTTAATTGCATATAGTATCAGTATCACAGTTCAGCATCTTTTAATATTTAATTAGATGTTTTTGTGTGCAAACAGTTTCTGGTAATCTTAAATTGCTCTTTTTTTTTTTTTAATTTTGGTTGTAGTTAAATGCTTGTTTAAAGACTCTGGAAACAGAAAGAGATCAAATTTATTCCAAACTATCTGATGAAAATAAAGCTAAAGGAGAACTTACAGGTAATTAAATGTTTTGCCTTTAAGATTAATAAGGTGCTGCTTTTGTAAAATGGTGTTACAGGCTGTAGGTATTGCTTCTAGTAAAAACAGAATTAAGTTTATATTAATAGCTCTACTTGATTTTTAAAATACCTGTTTGAGTTTAAGTTGCTTAGGTATTTTAAATACTTGATTTTAGAGGTAAAGCAATCGAAGTTGCTGATGCACCATTTGCAAATTTTTTTGTATTCCATTGGAATATTCTATAACTGTGAAGTTATAGGATTGTCACAGTTTAAAGCTGCGATGGCTATTAAACGAACAACAGGCACTCTTTGTTAACCCCCTCCCTCCCCAAAATGGGGGGGGGTTG
>VZSC01016417.1:0-18441 GCA_013398225.1 Steatornis caripensis
TGTTTAGTAGCAGGGGCTGATGAGTGCTGATTAAAGGGTGGTTCTGTGCTGGGAGAAGAATTCTGTTAAAATCCCTGGTGCCTCTGACCAGGGCACGAGCATCGGTAGTGGGGGGTGCAGCCCAGCTCCAGGCACCAACCCCGTGGCACAGATCAGTGTGGGGCTGGGGATGCTGTTTAGCCTATGGCAGGGTGCTCATCCTCCTCCTTCGCCTGGCGAGTGGCGAAAGGACATCTTTCCCTGGACTACAACCCCTTGCATCAGCGGTGCTCTGGGCGTGACTGTCACTGCAACCCCGCGAGCCAGGATGCCACTCACAGGCTTGTTCCCCATGATGCTCCCTGGCCGCTGCCGGGCCGGGCAGTTGGGGGTTGTTGGGACAGCATGCTCCCTGGCTCACCAGCTCCAGGCAGCCCAGGGAATANGGCGTGACTCTCACTGCAACCCCGCGAGCCAGGATGCCACTCACAGGCTTGTTCCCCATGATGCTCCCTGGCCGCTGCCGGGCCGGGCAGTTGGGGGTTGTTGGGACAGCATGCTCCCTGGCTCACCAGCTCCAGGCAGCCCAGGGAATAGCTGTCAGGCTGGGGAAGCTTGGGAGCACTACACAAGGCCTTCTGTTGTCATGCTGCTCTGCACCAAGGTCTTCGAATTTCCCTGCAGCTGCGAGAACTAGAAGAGCAACTTTTTCCTCTTTTTCTTGAGAATCTGGAAAAATCACAATTGCAGCAGTCGGTGCTTTTAGCAACCCAGGGGCCCCTCACGCAGCTCGCCCCATGGGCCCTGCTGGCAGTGGGGCTGGGTGGTGGCAGGGAGGGTTGAGGGGGTTGCAGGTTTCTGCAGGGGAGGAGGTAAAACCTGCTGCAGCCTCAGCCGGGAGCAGGGTCTTTGGGTTTTGCTGTCACAATATAGCCCTGCCTGGGCTGCTTGCGCTGGGGAAGTAAACATCCTGCAGGCAGGCACAGGCAGCTGCCGGCAGCCGGGTCAGTGCGGGGAGACAATCGCCGGCTTCCTCAGTGCTCGCATTTGGAGAATAATTTCCATGAACGCAGCCAGAAATGAACTCTGCTGCACGGGCAGGGTCCTCGCTATTCACTGCTCCATCTTTTTTTCCTTTTATCCTCTTTCTCTCCGTCCCTCTTTCTCTGTCCTGTTCTCCTTTGTCTCCCCCAACTGTGTTTTTGACTTCCCTCCTCTCTTTTCAGAGCAGTAGCAGCTGTCCTTCAGACCAATTCTTACACCCCCCTGCAGAAGCACTCCCACCCCAGCACATGGTCCTGCCATGCCCTTGCTGTTAGCACAAGGCTTTGGCACCCATTTGGGCACCTTCCCATGCCACTGGCCAGCCACAGTGGCTGCCACCACTCAAGTCTATGTGACAGAGACAGTTTGCTACGTTCTGCCAGCTGCAGCTTGACGTGAGCTCTTGGGGAACCCTTCCAGCACTGACTGCTTTGCTTCCCAGCATGGTGCTGGGAGCTTGAGGAGCAGAGCAAGAGGAGAGGCTGGTTCTGCCCATTCCACCCCTCCGCACAGGCAGCGCTGCCCGCATGCTGTAAAGCGCAGTGCTGCCAGCTCTCTGGGCTGTGCTCACAACCCTGGCCCCCATCCTTCCCACTTGCCATCCTGCCAAGGCAGGGCGTGAGCCTTCGAGCATCCCAAGGTTCAAATCCACAGTGAGCCCCAGCGTCAGGGGCTGGAGCAGGGCCAGAACATGCATTTGAGCTCATTAGGAGCCTGTTGCAGTGGTTTTGCCCAGCTGCCAGCACTCCCAGGAGAGGCAGCAGGTAGCAGGGGCACACAGTGGACAGGAGCCTCAAGGGTGCTGAGGGTGGGAGCATGGAGCTGGCACCTCTGCCTGTATCCTTGACCTACCTCTGCAGAGGAAGAACTTGCACAGAGCTTAGCCAGGACGGATCGAGCTGCCGTTATCCTCGGTCATATCCAGCCATGCTCATTCAGGTCCTCACCACTATACCCAGCTAAAGAGGACTCCCTCCTGCAGGTGATGCCAGTGCTGGCCCAGTGTCCCCATCCCAGCCCCATCCTGCTGCCAGCAGCCGCATGTCCTCACTCATGCTGGCATCTGCCACTCTGGTTCCGCTGGCTGCTGTCCTCGTGGCACCCACGTCTTGTGTCCTGTGTCATGCCGAGGGATATGACGCGGTGCAGGAGTGATGGCAGTGGGGGGCAAGGGGACAGCGTGAGGCAGGTGGAAGCAATAATTGGTCATGATCTAATTAGGGAAGCCTAGGGCGAGATTAGGAGCTGTGACACAGTGGAGGGTTTTTAGCTGTAAGCCGCAGATGGCTCTGCGTGAGAGCTGGGAGAGAAGAGGCTGGTGTGCACATGCCGGGGGTTTATAATCCTGCCTGCACGATGCTCCATGCTGACTAACAGGACTGTTTTCTGATGGCTTGGAAATAACCTCAGTGCCTGGTCTGCACAAGGCAGGTGGTCCCCAGTGCTCCCAACCCATTGTCCTTGCACTGCTCCGTTCCCTGCCCACTCTCCCTGCCGCTGCCCGTCACAGCCCACAAATGCAATGCAAACATTGGAAGAAGCAGCCAGAGCAGCTCCAGGCTCAAACTATCGCATAGCAGATCTGCGGTACCTGCCCTCAGCCCGTTCCTTTATCAGGAGCACCTGGCCTGCCCCAGCCTTAAAACCTAGAAAGTAAGGAATCATGTGACACTTCTGGATTTTACTTAGGGGAAAGATCAGAAGAGAAAATATTTTGACCAAAGGTAAATATGTAATTTTCTCCTTGATTGAAATTACTTTTATCTGCAGAAGTTCGATGGAAAGCAGTGGCCAGCTGCCTGAGCACCGAGATGGCCATGCACACGTCACAGCGGCTGTCAGATTTCTCACCGGAGCTGAGCACCCCAACCGCTGGCCCCTTCCTCTATTTCAGGTGTAGTTCGGCTGATCTTTCAGCTGGGCCACCAGCGCTGGCATAGCAGGATGCCACTTACCCGGCTATCTGCTGCCCACAGCCCCCAGTGCCTTTCCTAGCTGCCACATTCTCTGCAGGGAGCTGGAGTGGGCAAGCAGCCGCGGCAGCTGGAGCAGGCTCATTCCTGTGCGCTGGGGTCAGAGGCAGCCCCATAGGACAGCCAGCTGCGGCTGTGCCCGTGCCCGCCTGCGCCACCAGCATCATTTGGCTCCAAGCTTGTCTTTCCCTTCCCCCCCAAAGGTGTTTCTACGGCCGTGGCTGAGCTCTTTGGCCGTGCTGGGACGGCAGGCAGGAGCTCTCAGCCCTGCTGATGATGAGAAACCCATATCCCGTGGCCACTGGAGCTCCCACCCTTCCTCCCCGGACGACTGTGGGACACAGCACAGCTCCCGCCTGGAGGGGAAATCCTCCCCCTTGCCTCCCACAGGGCTTGATGCTGGCCAGGCTGCCCCATATCCCTGCCTAGGCAAGAGGATTTGGGTTGCAGGCTCGTGGAGTGCCCCCTCTCCCTCTTTGCATCCCCTCGCTCTCCACCCCCAGACCGGCACATCATGTCCCATAGGCAGTGCTTCAACCCAGCCTCACCCTCAGCCTCCAGCACTTCCAGCAAAATTCCTTTCTGGACAGTCATTGCCACCCCTCCGCCTCGACACCTTCGGGGCCAGTGTGCTGGTGGGGCTGGGCTTCCTCTTCCTGAGCCGCCCTGGCCCCCGCCGTGCTCCCAGCCCCCTCCTCGCCCTTCCCCAGTGCCATGACATCAGCCGTTCCCTAGGGACACGAGGGCACAGGGTCTGCCAGCCAAGCCCACCTCGGGGTTCAGATGCCCAGTGGGGGACTCCCTGGGGATGCCCCACCCACATGACCTCCATGCTTTGCTGGTCCCAGCACCCCCAGTGGGTTTTTGTGAGAAACTGATTTACAGCCCCAGTTAGTGCAAGGAGCATGCAGAGGATGACTGCGGTGAATTGCACACTGTGAGGCAGCAGGGAGGAGTGGGAGGCAGTGGCTGCTGGAAGGGTGCTCATCCCCGCCAAGGTGCAAGGACTCCTCAACACGCCACTGCAGCTCCCCCTTGCCACCAGCACACACCCAGCTCAGGTCTCACCCACTCACACCTGGCATCCCCTGGAGCCAGCCCGGTGCTGACACCCACAGCACCCAGCAGGGATGTCTCCCACACACATGGCCAGCACCCACTTGCTTTCACCTCCCTGCGCGTGCCAGCCCTCAGCCCTGGCAGCATCCCCACCTGCCCACCTCAGCTTCCCACAGCGGCACCGCCTCTTGTTATTAATTAAAGGATGAATGCTTTGCTTTTCCACAGTCCCCTTCACCTGTGGCTCTCTGAGCATTGCGCAAATATTAATTACCAGTAATTAATTAAATCAGGCCTCCCCATCCGCCTGTGGGGATGCTGTCTCATAAACATGCTGATAGCAAACACAGCATCAAGGCAGGCTCTCCGAACTGGGTGGGAGCTTCAGTTACCTGTTGCTAATGGTGCAAAACCCACCTGCAGCAGTTTCTATTTGATTGACCTTCCTGGAGAGCTACTGGGCTAGGAGAAGGAGGTAGGTGGGAAACCAGCAGGACCTGGTCTGATCCCAGTAAGGGATGATGGATGGATCTTCATAAATGCATCTGGGTGTCCTGTTCCTTGCAGCTTGTGCTGCTGGAAACTTGGTTCTGGGTTGCTGCTGTGGTGTGTGGCTGTGTGACATGGGGCTGCCCGCCTGGGTGGGGGTCTTGAGGAGCTGGTGGAGCTTGCTTTGTGTCAGGCCTTCAGCCCTGAGCCCACCCTGGGGGGCTGTGCCCTGTTACCTGCATCAGTGTTGAGCTGCCATCCCTCCAAGGTAGATGGGGATCATCTCCCATAAGCCCTCCCTGCCGAAGGGCTCAAAGTGTTTCAGAGGCAGTGTAAGGGTTCAGCGCTCCCCTGTCCTGCTGCTCCTCGGTGGAGGGCTGGGACACTGTGCAGGAAGAGGACAGGAAGGCACACAAGGTTGTTGACCCTTCTGAAGCAGAAGGTGGGTGCTCTGGGAAGGAGGGAGGGGGATTGCCCAGGCATGCACAGCAGGAACCTGCAGACTGCTCACTGCAGCATAGCTTGGAGGATCTCTTAGGCAAGGTCCCGCTGCCCTCCTCGGGGCCAAAGCTCCTCTGCACAGCCTTGGGTGTTGTTTAGGGGTACTCTCCCTCCCTCCACCAGGTTGCAAGCTCCCTTGCTTGTGTATGGCTGCCACTGTCTGTCCCTAAGACTGCACAGCGCACCAACCTCTGACCAGAGGTGCCCCCTTAATCCAGATCAGTGGGAAGTCTGTTGTGTGCCCACACAGCCCTGGGCAGCAACTCGCTGCTCAGCCATGGCCACAACAGCTCCTCTGGCTCCATGGATCGAGCACCAGCCAGGACATGGGGACAGTGCTGGAGGAACCTGGCCCTAGGCAGCCTTTTGTGCTGCATTGTGGAGCACAAATGCATTAATCACTGAGCAAAGCCAGCTTAATTTCCCACTCTACCAGCAAAAACGTGAGCAAGCTGGGGTGCAATTAAGGCATTCCTTGCGCAGCTCCCACCCCTTCACCCCGACTGCTGGATCTCAGCGTGCGAGGCCACTAATGCTACTTACATTATTACTGGATTATTTTGGTGTAATGAGCTTTGCCCTGCTCAGCTGTCCCTCTGCTCAGAGGTGTTGTGATGTGTAATACTTCCTGTGTGAGGCCATGAGATGGGCAGCTGCCTGCTCGAAAACAAGCAGAGCCCCAGCAAAACAATGCATTAATGTTCCCGGAGCAAAATTCCAGCATGGGCTGGAGGTTAATCACAAATCAGGGAGCTTTCGGCTTAGGGCTGAACAAAGCTGGCAGGCGGGAGGGTGGTGGTGCCCTAAGCCGCGTCCTGACCCATCTCCCTGGGCACAAATAGGAGTGACCGTATTGGTTTAATCTCTGCCAGTGGTGTAACGCAGCTATAAGCATCTCTTTCATCATCGACTCCTTTTCGCCTGCCTTCTCTCCCATCAGACCTGCCAGTGCAGGGGCTTGGTGATGTTGCTATGGACACCAAGAAGTTTCCCCTAGAGACCAGAAGCCCAGAATAAGTGATGCCTGCATTTTCTGACATCGATTATTTTTCTTCCTTCTCCTTTTTTTATTATTAATGTTTGTTTCAGTGTTGATTAATTCCCAGCCTTCCACCCCGCCTCCCTCCAGCTTTTCTCTCCATGCTTTGTGGATTGCTGTGGCTGTGTCCCAGGGCTTGGCTTCTGCTTCATTCTTGGAGGGTGCGAGCATGGGGTGCGTGGGAGGAAGTTTCAGTGCTGTAACTCGTGCTCTGCTGGAGACCCCTACAGAAGAGATCTCCCATTTATTCCAGCCTCAGGAGATTCTCTTGGGGTCAGGCCTGGGTCCCCCCAGGTTGCTGCAGAGTTCGTGGCCCCTCACCAGCAGCAGCTGCTGCTGCAGGAGGTCCTGGACCCCTTTTCCCAGGGTTTGTGCTTCCCTGCAAAACATGCCTGCAGAAGCATGGGTGGGGGTACCCTGCTCCCTTTACAGGTATCCTTCATGGTATTTGGGACCTCAAAGTGATTTAGATCTAGACTAGTTGAGGTGTCTGCTGGTCTGAGCTCCATTTTACATTGCAGTACCCTTCAGTACCTCAGGTGCCTCTGTTGGCCTCCGAGAGCTGTTGGCCTGCAAGAGCACGATCAGGAGGGAAGTCCCAGCAACTCCCGGAAGTTCACATCAAGGCTGGAGCCTGAGCTTTGCAGAGGGCCTGGGAGGCACTCATAGGAAAGCACCTTGGCTTTCCTTGCAGCCCTTGGGTCGGTCTTGGCAAGGCAGCAGTACCCCACAGCTCCACAGCCCCCAGGGATGGAGCAGCAGTCACGGAGGGTCAGCCCNGCAGAGGGCCTGGGAGGCGCTCATAGGAAAGCACCTTGGCTTTCCTTGCAGCCCTTGGGTCGGTCTTGGCAAGGCAGCAGTACCCCACAGCTCCACAGCCCCCAGGGATGGAGCAGCAGTCACGGAGGGTCAGCCCGTTTTCCCAGTGGTGAGCTGTGCTACATGTCTGTAGAGTGTTCTCTGGGCACTTGGCGCATGGGATGGGATTTTACTGTGAGACAGTCTCAATGTCATTTTGGCTTCTCTTTCTTTGCTTTTTGAAGCCAATAATGGGCTGTTTCTGTTGCCCGTCACATGAGCTGCCCCACAGTGAACTAGGAGCGTCTCTGATGAGTGATCTCCTCTGTCCTGTGCCACTTCCTCCCTGCTCTGGAGGGAGTTCACATACCAGGTTTCAATCAGCTGCATCTCTTGTTCCTGGGAATGCAGTTCAGCACTGAGTCAGAAAGTCGCTGATCCACTGAAATCCTGCCCTTTGCTGCTCGAGTTTCCCAAATTGCAACTCTCTCTCTGAAATCTTACAGCAAACCAGTCCTTTTCTGCTTGGCCCCAGCCTGCAGCAGTTAGCATGGTGTCAGCCAGCCCGGAGCTCCTATGCACTGTGCACTTGCAGGTGGGGCAGGGAAACCAGGAGCTGCTCTTTAAAATTTTTCCTCAGTGTG
The DNA here is from genome assembly GCA_013398225.1 of Steatornis caripensis. Taxonomy (NCBI): domain Eukaryota; kingdom Metazoa; phylum Chordata; class Aves; order Caprimulgiformes; family Steatornithidae; genus Steatornis; species Steatornis caripensis. The sequence goes on from VZSC01016417.1 coordinate 7,527, forward strand.
TTTGGGGATTGTGTTGAGACAGCAGAAAGACCCTCTGCTCCATATGGCTCCTTCCCTGGGGCATGGGGTGAGGCGGCAGAGCATCAGCCCTTTGTGGTGGTTTGCAGAGCTGCTGGAGGGGGATGAGGACTGGAGGTGAGTCTCAGGACCATCTGCAGCAGGAGAACGTCAGCTCTTGCCCATAGTTCTGGGGGAGCCATGTTGCCCCCCCACCCCGGCCCTGCAGCCCCTGGCTCAGCACAGAGCCCACACGTGCCACGGTGCTGCTCCGGAAGGAGCAGCAGGGCTGGGATGCTGCTCCTCGCCGAGGAGGTGAGAACCCCACCAGAGCCAAACACACTCAATTACTGTGATGTTTGAAAGCTCCTTGAAAAATGACTTCTTCATCCAGTTCCTAACCAAACAAGTGGAAGCTCCAAAAAAACAACAGTTCCTTCCCATGCTGCTGCCAAATCAGTGCTTGCTGGTGTTTCTGAGCAGGTCAGCAGCAAGCCAGGACTGCCCCAGGGCTGAGCGAAGCAGAGCCGGTGGGTAGCTGGTGCCTGTGTTGTCCTTCTGCACACGCTTAGGAGGTAGAGCAGCATCTGGGGAGCTAGCTCCGAGTGGCTTTGCGGCGATGGTGCAGGTGGTCTGATTGTCCTTGCAGGGACAGGGAGCAGCGCCTGGGCGCTTGCACTGCACAGCACTTGGGACTGCAGACCTGTGAGCCAAACACGGTTAGCAGCTTTTTTGTGGTAACAGGGAAATCACGAATCCAGACAGGGATGTGCATCCAGCTCCGAGTCTCTGGGCACCGGCATGGTCTCAGCCATCCTTTGCCCTTAGTGATGGCCTGATGTCTGGCTGGTGTGTAGCAGTCGCTGGAGTGCTCTTCTGCAGCTGCCCAGCTGAGATCAGTGCCATGACACCTTGCTGTGTCCCGAATGCTAACAGACCCTTCTTCTCTCTTGCTTTTCCCTCCCTCCTTTCTGCCAGCAGTTCCCTATCAGCAAAACCCCTACACCCCTGGGAGCAGCTCCACCGTCATCCAGTGCTACCGCTGTGGGGACACCTGCAAGGGAGAGGTGGTGCGTGTCCAGAGCAATCACTTCCACATCCACTGCTTCACCTGCCAAGGTAGGACAGTGCCACCGTAAGAGCTGGTGGCCAGGTTGCCCCACGGCCCTGGATGCAGTCTGGAAAGCAAAAGGCTGGGGACAGACCTACCTGGCCCACTGAGATGTGGTCACATGCCTGGGAGCGGCAGCTTCCCGCAGGGGTGGATGCAGCATGGTGCAGGTGGGGAGGTAGTGGCCCAGGGCTAGCACGGGGCAGGCAATGCCCCTGGGGGATGCCAGAGCTGGCAGGCTGTGAACAGGGGTGGCAGAGACCTGGGCACCGTCACTACCCTCGAGCTGCCTGAATGCCAACAGCCCATGCTGCACCGGTTCCAAACATACCCATGACCCATCTGTGGTCTGAGGGGGCCACCTCATCCTTCAGCCGCCTGCCTGCTCCCAAATTGAGATGAGGAGGAGGTGTCACCAGCCTGGCTGAGAGGCAGTGAGACGGGGGAGATGCCTGGAGCAGCTCGTGATGAGGCTGGGGGCGGGAGACGGATCACTGCCACCCACACGTGGGATGTGACCCCGGTGCCATGGGATGCTGCTGGGGCTCAGTGGCACCCGGGGTGGGGGGGGACACAAATAGAGGAGGGAGGTTGCTCAAATCCTTCCTGAGCACAAGAGAGCTGCAGGTCTAACGGCCCAGAGCTGTTGCTGAAGGGCCCTCTAGCGCGTTTATTAAAGCATCCACTCTCAACCAGGCCACTGGCTGCTTCTGTAGGTTGTAAAGCATCCCATTATTGGGGCTTTTTAAAGGTCTCTCATCTCCCAAGCTCCCAGCATCTTGTGCTAAGCAGGGCTTAAATCCCTGTTCCCCTGACCATGCTTTGCTGCTTTTCCCCTGGGAACAGAGTTTTGGCTTCCCCTGCGCTGTCACCACCCCTGTTGCAGCCCCAACCCCCATAGCATGGGTGGCCCAGATCTCTGGGAGGGGGTTTGGGCTCCAGGTTGCTCTTGGGGCTCAACTACACGTGCCGAGCCCCCTGCTCCTTCTCAGCTTGGACATGTGGGGCTGAGCGGGAGCTGCACATCCAGACAAAGAGCTCAGACAGCCTGTGGCTTCAAAGGGGCCAGGAGCCAGCAGGGAGATCTTGGCAGTGCTTGCTGCCTGATTTCCAAGTGAAAGGGAATAAATAATGAGAGGAAATCCTCCTGTCTCACCTTCCCTCACAGCTCCCCTGCCACCTCTGGCTGGCTGCCGCCTGCTCCCATGCCGACCCAGTGGCTTGTCCCTGGGAGCATGGCACAGCTGGTGCGGCCCCTGGGTATATGCTCAGAGATCCCAGCAAATGGGGCCCAGGTGTGCCTTGGTTTTTCTTGCTGGTGCTGTCCCAGAGCTGATGACTTGTCCCTTGTCACTGACAAAGAAGCGCTGACAGGCTGTTCCAGAGAGCAGTGGGTGCTGGTGCTGTACCCCTGGCCGTCTGCCCACAGCTATGGGGTGCGGCTTTACCCCGGAATGCTCTGTGGGAGAGGAGCTGCATGTCTGCCCCTGTGGGCCCTGCAGCTAGTGGGTCCAGCTGTGCCCTGGGCAGGGTGGCTGCTGTGTGGGCTGGCCCACGAGTGCGGGTGAGGTGTACAAGGACAGGACAGAGGGGTGCTTGGCGATGAAGGGTAAAGCAGAGACCAAGATGGGCTGTGCCCGCGGGTGCTCAGTTGCTCTGTAGTTCCCCCCTCCGCCCTGTCACCTTGCAGGACAGGTGATGGACATTGTGCAAAGGCCCCAGGACGTGGTCCTTGTGCTGCTCTTGAGGTGCCTTCCGGGGTCTCATGCTCTCGAGGTCTCTCTGTGGATGGAGAAGACATAGGCGGGAAATGACGCAAAGGGCCAGGGCTTGCCACGTCGCCTTGGATTACTCTAATGGGCTGTGTGCCACCCACGGTTCCCACAGCAGGGAAGGAAGCAGTGTTGGGCTGGACACCTATGGAAAAACAAGCAGTGAGAACACCAACACCGGGCTGTCCCAGGACCTGTTCACATTAGGGTGCGGCTTCATGTCCAGGCCGGGGAGCGGAGATGGCTCATCATGGAGAAGGCTGTGCCTCTGGGCGTGGAGAAGACCTCTCCCCACCTGTCCCTAGGGTACACCCGGCTCTTCGCCAGTCCTGCTCTCGGCTTCCTGACACCATGAGAGTGCCAGGTGGAGGGGCTGAGCCCCACGCAGGTGCCGTGGGTCCGGAGGGGATGCCGCGGGCCCTCCCGGGCTGTTTGTGCGTGGTGAAGGGGGTCTGCGGGAGTTCCCGGCCCTAATTCCCAGCCTTCCACCCCGCCTCCCTCCAGCTTTTCTCTCCATGCTTTGTGGATTGCTGTGGCTGTGTCCCAGGGCTTGGCTTCTGCTTCATTCTTGGAGGGTGCGAGCATGGGGTGCGTGGGAGGAAGTTTCAGTGCTGTAACTCGTGCTNGGCCCGGCCCGCCGCAGCCCGACACTGACACCTTGTGGTGCTGCGGGAAGGCCCCGGCGCTCTGCGGGGCGCGGAGGCCCCTGGGGCACGGGCAGGCGTGGGCTGGGAGGGCGGCGGAGCTGGGCTCGGGGCTCCCCGCCGGCCCCGGGGCTGGCCCTGCCCGCCTCCCCTGTGACGGGTCTGCTTCCTCCCCCGCAGTGTGCGGCTGCGACCTGGCCCAGTCGGGCTTCTTCTTCAAGAACCAGGAGTACATCTGCACCCAGGACTACCAGCAGCTCTACGGGACCCGCTGCGACAGCTGCGGGGACTTCATCACCGGAGAGGTCATCTCTGCCCTGGGGAGGACCTACCACCCCAAGTGCTTTGTCTGCAGCACCTGCAGGTGAGCTGAAGCCATTACCGAGGGTGCATGACAGCCCTGCAGAAACCCTGTGCAGCCCTTGGCCGGGCACCACGGGGAGGGCTGCTCGCTAGCCCACAGCCCCTCGTTCCCTGCTCAGCACTGCAGCGGGCGCTTCCTGTGTGTCGTCTTGGTGGAAACCATTGGGGCGATGAAATGGCTCCAGCCCTTCCCTTTGCAGCCTGGGGACTTGCCTTAATGCCTGCCTCAGGCCTCCTGCCCCAACACGTGTGCACACTTGCTGCCTCCCCCTGGAGCCCTTGCCTGGAGCCCCTCTGCTCCTCAGTGCCGCGGGTCCCACTGGCCCTTGGGGAAGGAGCTCCTGGGTAGCCCCAAGCACTCCATGAAGGGAAGCAAGCAGTTCATGCCTCCCCACCTCTATTTGGCGACAGGAAACCGTTCCCTATCGGAGACAAGGTCACGTTCAGTGGGAAAGACTGCGTCTGCCAAAACTGCTCCCACTCTCTCATCAGCACCAAACCCATCAAGATCCACGGGCCCAGCCGTAAGTTAACTGCTCTTGTGTTACATGATGGCTGCAAGAAGAGGGCCCATATGCCCTTGGACAGTGACGGGGGGTGACAGGGTGTGCTATGGGGCCAGTGTGCAGTGCTGCATGGAGTGACAGGCATTCGCAGAGGTTTCAGAGGAGGAACAGGGTAGTCCTGTGGCTCCAGCCAGGGATTAGCAGGTCAGCGTTGGTTTTGGAAACTCCCTTGGCCTGCTTATGACCTGGGCGGGTGCCGCCACCTTGGCGGGCGCCGTCTGGGTTAGCAGGGAGGGTTTGGAGCTGGATTTGCTCTGAGATGGTGCCCAGCGGGACCAACCAAGGTCTCTGTCTCAGTGCCAGCTCTAGGACTAGCTCACCCAGCTTTCCCAACGCTGCCTACACAAGCACTGAAGAGGCTTCTTGTGCTCACCCCGTTGCACTGGTGAACCTACGCTAAAGCTCAGCAAAAGCAATGGATGGGCTCTTTTGGGTGGATTTGGCCTTGGTTTTGACCCCAGCTTGTTTCTTGAGATACCTTCTCTTCATGCCATTCTCCTCTCATGCGTCTTTGGCCCCCAGTCCCTTCTTGCTAGTTTTCTGCCCTAGGCCACTGCAGAGCATCCCATGGGTGCTGTGCTTGGGGGCTGGCAGAGCATCCCTGCAGCATGGAGCTGCTGCGTGCAGGGCTCGCTTAAGCACGTGTCCAGAGCGAGGGGACTGCAGCGTTAAGATTCAGGCTTTGATGTCTCCCATATGCCCTGTGTTTATTGCTGTCAAGTCCCAGGGGAGCTGTCTCAACACAGTGTGTGGGCAGATGGCAGAAGCAGGGAGAGCTGGGAGATGTGCCACACCATGGTGCCCAAACCCTGCCACGTCAGCAGGCTGAGCCACGGTAGGGAGAGCTGCATGGGGGCCCTTGCTGCTGCAGCTCAGCAAGCCTTGGAGCATCAGTGTCTGGAGCCAAACCCTGCAGCCAGGGCCAGACCCAGGACTGTGGTGTCACCCATGGTTCTAGTCAGCTGGTCACTGGCGGCACTGGTGGTTGCTGTTTGGACTGAGTGGTGCTGATGGGTCCCTGGGAGCACCCTCAAGCTGCCTCCACCGTAGCTCTCACCATGGCCTTGGTGCAGTTAGGGGACGTGGCAGGGTTTGAATGAGCCCCAGCCAGAGGACGGGGCTTCCCCCATCTTCCTCCATCAGCACCTGAGCTGCCCAGAGGCAGGCTGTGGCCACCCCGCTGCGCCCCGCTGTCTCCCATGGCAGGGCCAGGGCAGCAGGCAGGGGAAGGGCAGGCGCACACTCTATCTCTTGCCTGCCTTCCTCTCCCTTCCCGTCCCGCTCCTCCCCAGCCTGCAGCGCAGGGTTACCTGAGGGCGCCATGCTTTATTCATAGGCAGCTGCAGGCAGCAGCCAGAGGAAGCCTGCTGCCTGCATGTGCCCGCTGTGGCCCAGGTGGCCCTGGCAGTGCACCCAGACAGGGTGGCAGGGGAGCCATGTGTGCTGGAGCCCGCACTGGTGCACTCTGCAGGGAGGCCATCCTTAGGAGAAGGATGCTGAGCCTCTCCCTGTAGCCCCAGGCCTACGAGCATCTCAAAAACCAGCAGCACCTGTGTGAGAGAGGGAAAGGATCCTGGCTCAGCTGAACTGGCCAGCCTGCTTTTTGCCAGGGGTCAAAAATCTGCCCCCCCGCCAGCTTTGTCCAGCAGGCAGGGACTTGGTGCAGTGCTGCGTGGGGATGGGCTGAGTGGAAAAGCCTGCCTGCTCAGGCTGCCTGTGCTGCTGCACCTCTCTGGTGCCACAGCAGGGAGGGCATTAAGGATAAACCCTCTCCCAGGCAAACCTGCTGCCCAGGGGAAGAAGAGGACAAGGAGGAGTCAAGGTCAGGGGTCCAGGGCCCATGTGCTTCCTGCTCCCAGCCTTGACGGGAGCCAGGGGAAGCAGGGAAGGAAGGGAGTCTCGTAAATACCGCAGCGGGGCCGGACGCGGCTGCCGGAGAGCACAGCCCTTCCTCTGCTGCGCTCGCTGCAGGACACTTCCCACCACTCCCACCCAGGAGGGGGGCCACTGGGGACCTGCCAGGGTACCACAAGCCCAGCAGCCCATGCACTCGCCCCGGCTTGAGGTCACTGCCCGGCAGAGACCCAGCTCTGTGCTGCGGTGGATGCTTGGCCGGGGTGGCTGGGTGCCAGCAGTGCCTCAGAGGTCCCAGCTCCAGAAGGCTTTGCTCCTGGCTCCTTTGCTGGGAACAAGCAGAGGTGGCATATTCCTGTAAAGAAATGATCCCCAAGGGGCTGCTGCTGGAGCAGTCTCAAGAGCTTTTTAACAGCACCATCTCCTAGAAAAGGGGGTGCTCTGGGGCAGGGTTTTCCTCTGGGTGCGAGGGATGTGCTGGGTTAAATGGCCAGGGTGCCTCGGCATGGGCCAGCAGATGTGGGTGTTCCCGCCGTGCTGCTGAGCACCCTGCTGAGGAGCTGCAGTGGTCCCATGAGATCCCTCCTCCTTCTGTCCACCCAGACTGCGCAGGCTGNCATCTCCTAGAAAAGGGGGTGTTCTGGGGCAGGGTTTTCCTCTGGGTGCGAGGGATGTGCTGGGTTAAATGGCCAGGGTGCCTCGGCATGGGCCAGCAGATGTGGGTGTTCCCGCCGTGCTGCTGAGCACCCTGCTGAGGAGCTGCAGTGGTCCCATGAGATCCCTCCTCCTTCTGTCCACCCAGACTGCGCAGGCTGCAAGGAGGAGATCAAGCAAGGCCAGTCCCTCCTGGCCCTGGAGAAGCAGTGGCACGTCAGCTGCTTCAAGTGCCAAACGTGCGGGATCATCCTCACCGGCGAGTACATCAGCAAGTGAGTGCCACCATGCTGGCAGCGGGCTTGGCGGTGCCTCCCCTTGCTGGGCTGTGCCCGCTGGGACTGCAGTGAGGGGGTGCCCAGCCCGGCTCACCCGCTGCTCCCCCCCTTCTCCTCCATCTCCCAAAGGGATGGCGTTCCGTACTGTGAGTCTGACTACCATGCCCAGTTCGGCATCAAGTGCGAGACCTGTGACCGGTACATCAGCGGCAGGGTTCTGGAGGTAAGTCCCAGGGCTGCGGCCACCCTGTCCCGGTCTGTAATAGGGACCGTGTTCATCCTGCCCCGAAGTGCATGCCTTGGGGAGGTGTGGGAGTTTCATCATCCCGCACCCTTGTCACGCTACCCTCACTCTCTTGGGACTGTGGTTGTCCCTGCAGCGGGTGTATGGACACGTCTGACCACCTTCTCTGGAGGGTGGCAGTGGGGGAAGGAGCACCACCATGCCGCAGACCATTGGAGAGGTGGCTTGGGTACTGGAGCTCCAGAAGCAGCCGGAGCATGGCATGGCCTGTGTGTGCTGGTACGTGTCCAGAGGCCAACATGTGGGGACACCAGCCGTAACCAGCTGCCAGCATGCCCGTCTCCAGAGCATCTCCACCATGCTCGCCCCAGCCCACCTTCCGAGCACATCCCTGTGCAGGCAGCCTGCGTGTTGCCTTGGAAACACATGCAGCATGGCTGCCTGCTGCAGAGCCCAGGCGAGGGGCTGCAGCACCCTGCCTATGAGCAGCTGTCACCACAGCACACCCCTTTGCAGGGTAGCTGCTGGAGCACAGGGTCTCCTGCCCTGGGCCGTATCCAGAGGGAGCTTTGTCAGGGTGAGGATGCTGGCCAGCAGGAGCTGCTCTGGGAAAGCCACCATGGGATGCAGGGATCCCACAGGGATCCCACAGCAAAACCTGGGTGCAGGTGGCTGTGGAGCATGTTTTGGGTGATGGCAGAGCTGCACAGCCAGTGGAGGGAGTGGGGGCTACTGTTGGGGAGGGCCATAGGTCCGTCAGGGACGGTCCTTCCTGACAGCCAGATGGTCATGTCCTGCCTGCAGTCCCTGCTCCTGGAGGAAGGAGGTGTCCTGTCGTGCTTCCTGTTTCTACCCCAACGTTTGCAGAGGGGAAAAAGAAAAGCTGGAAAATCCAGTCTGAGGATAAACTAAAGCCTTAGGACCCAGGAGGCAGAGGGCAAGATGTGAGAATGAAACCTGCTGTGATTTTTAGAACCCCTGGTGACAAGCTGTGGTGGTGTAGAGAAGCAGCGATACTGAAAGTGTGGTCAGTCACTCCTGAGACCTTCCCTTTGTGGGAAGGGAAGATGTGGGTGGCACTGGCGCATCTTTGCCATCTCCAGACAGCTGGGATATGAAGCTGTATCCCCAAATCAGAGGTACTGTGGCTCCACAGCGAGCCAGACCGCAGGTGCTGTGGCCTGGAGTGGCAGCAGCCGTGTAGGTCTCCAGCCTGCTGAGAGCTGTTCCAGGACATCTCCTGCCCGTTTTACCTACAGCCCACCAAGAGGTGGTCACTCCCTCCCCAGCAGGGCTGGCCTTGAGAACACCCAGCCTGACCTCTCCAGGATCCACCTGCTGGATCCAGGTGCCAGGAGTCTTCCAGCATCTTCCCTCTCTTCAGGGAGCTGCCTCTGCCTGGGAGGGCTTTCTGCTGACTCCAGGCTTCGGCAGCAGTCCCAGCGCTGGCTGGTGTGAGTGTGAGCTCAGTGCGGCAGCGGCTGCTGCAGGCCAACTGCCATCATGGGGCCACTTGATTAGCAAATGTCTGAGCAGAGCAGGGTGAAGCCAGAGGGTCCCCTGAGGCTGAATCCCTGCTACTGCTCCCCTGGGCAGTCCGGTCCCCTGTAACCCCCTGCCAGGACAGGAGCATCCTCAGCCACCCCAGCAGGGCAGGCAGCCTGGGCATTGCATGGTGTGGGATGTTCAGCGTATGAGGGTGGGTGAGAGGACCCAGAGGGGACCTGGAGCCCCTGCCCTGAGCACAGAGGCTGTGCTGCCAGCCTGGCCAGCACCCTCGGGCACCGCTGCCTCCTTGCTGCACCACTCTTGGGGGTTTTCCTCACTTGGTGCAACCACAGTGGAGTCAGGATGGGCATGGGATGTGCCTGCTGCTGCATGTCTGAGGGGACAGAGAGAGAGCAGCTCTGCCAGCCATGACAGGCGTGCAGGTGGTGGCAGCCTGCCTGCAAGCTGGAGATAGCCTCGGGGCAGTGCCAAGGAGGCAGCCTTCCCTGCTCTCCCTCACTTCCGTCTCCCCGAGCTGTTCTCCCAGCATTAGTTCTACATTCCCTCCCGCTTTGCCCTTTGCCTCTTCCCTGTGCCCTCCATCCCAGGCTGTGCTTCCCTGGCTGGAGTGGCTGGCCAGCTCTGCGGGACTGTGGCAAGGTGCTGGCTAAATCCCATGAGATGCTCCAAACAGCCATCATCTTGCATTAGCACCTCGCCTGTCGCACTCATGCCTGGACATGGGAACCCTCCTTGCGTGACAAGGCTCCATCAGGCTAGAAGTAATGTGCCTCAGCGCCAGGGCTCCTGTGGGCAGAGCTGAGGTGCAGGCACTGTCACGGAGCCGAGAGGAGCATAAGGTTTGGGTGCCGGGAGGCTGTGCCGGGCAAGGGTGTTGCAGCACCCCTTGCCTTCCCGTGGCCAGGGCTCAGCTCCTGCTCCCCACCTTCCCCAGGTATGTACCTGCTCGCAGTATTGAGTGATCTCTTGTAAAACCAGAGGCCTTAATTGTCTTCTCTTGCAGAGAGAGAAATGGAAAGGGCACCTTTAAATAATTTTAGGCCTTAAGGAGCATTCGCATGCTATCCCGGCAGCCTACGGGCTTTCCAAACTGCACAGCCAGGCTTGGATGATTAATGAGTCTTTAAGGGACCACAAGTGATAACAAGCAAGTCTCTTCCCTTGCAGCCTCTGCCAGCCTTTTGCTAGATGTAATTTTAACTGATATAAAAGGAGCCAGGTTTGTGCATAGTTTGGAGAGTTGCTCCTCAACTACAGCGGTGCGTGTTGAGGTGTTGGGTGGTTTTGGAGAAGGTCTGCATTGAAATGAAAGTTGGGACTGAGCTGGTACGTGCCCCCAGGGGAGCAGCCAGCCTTGTTCCATGTCTACGGCCCCAGATCCACAAAGCATCTCCTTCCAGCATGGTCTCACCTGTGTCAGCAGTCCATACAGACTAGATAGATAGGAAAAGATTTTTTTTTTCTTACTGTCAGCACACCAAGCCTTTGGGGACCCTAAAAAGGGTCCAAGAGCACCAAACCCATCCCAGATTCAGAGGGCTGGGGAAGGTGGCACATCAGTCATCAGGACCCAGTGTCCCCAGTGCTAGCTGTCTCTAGTGAGCTGGGAATAAAGTGAGAGGAACTGCAGGCATGCTAGCCAGAAGTGTTTAGGAGCTGGGCTTTAGTTGGGTTGTTTCCCATCTCTTTTCTCTATGTTTACAGCTGTCTGCTCTGATTGATGCAGCTTAGCGTGCCTGTCCTGAGTGCGCAGTGCTGGCTGGTGGGTACCTGCCGTGGGGGGTGCTGGCACAGTGCTGCAGTGGGCAGTGGTGCTGGCAGGGCTTTGTGCACAGGCGCTTGGGCAGAGCAGGAAGAACCAGCTGTCATCAGGGAGCCTCTGCNAGCGTGCCTGTCCTGAGTGCGCAGTGCTGGCTGGTGGGT
>VZSC01016457.1:11971-37790 GCA_013398225.1 Steatornis caripensis
GGGGGGGGGGGAGTGGGAAGCACCTCTAAGTCCATACTGAGATACAACAGTTTGTCACAATATATTTGTCATATAATAATGTGGAACCACAGAAAAGAAATTATCTAGAGGATTAATAAATTGCCTAGATAGGAATTTCTCACATAAGTAAAACTAAGGAATAAAAGTTTAGAAAGGGAAGTTTTCTTTATTTCCTGGCCTACAAATAAATCACTGGTAAAACTAAATTCATTATTTTGTAATGTCTGCTTTAAAGGCTTGTATTTTTCACGAATCTTCCTTGCAATCCTGCAATAGTAACATGTAAAACTCTTCCGTTTAAAGCGGAAAATAACAACCAAAATGCTAATGCCACTCTCCTATTCAAACTGTCATAACCAGCCCACTCTTATTGTGCAAATTTAACTTCTATGGGAATAGAGTTGTCAAATGAGAAAGTTCTTACAGAATACTCACATACAGAAAACTTTGAAAAGAAACTTTCTATTCATATAATACAAATCATAATTTAATGAACATATAAATCATCCTTCATCAGCTTTGATCAACACAATTCATTCCTGAGGTAAACTAAAATTGTAACTCTAGTGCTTTGATAAATGTGAATCACTCAGTTTGTAATGAAGTCAAGCTTCTCCAAGTTTCAGTTTTCAAGTGGTACTTATATTTGTTCATAAATCTAAAATTTTACTTAAAGCATATTTAACTGTTAAGCTTTTTATTCACGGAGAAAAATGTTAACATATTATATATATTTAGTGTGCCTCCAGTAAAGTCAAGAATCTTGAAAGACAGCTACGTACATAAATCACTCCAGGTTTCTTCATATTAGGTTATCAAAAAGTTTTTTCAAGAGACGAAAATGTTGAAGGTAGTTTCAAGTCTCCACTTTACCCAAATCAGTGGCCAGTGGGTTTTTTTGTACCAGGAAGCCCAAACCTGGATACAGTGCTCCAGATGTGACCTCACAAGTACCATCAGGGAAGGCATTACCTTGTGCTGCACTCTTGCTTGTACAGCCTAGGACATCATGGCCTTCTCTGCTCCAAGGACACACTGATGACCCGCATTCAACTTTTGTCCACCAAGAATCCTCTGTCCTTTTCTGCTCCCTAGCCAGCTGCCCCTCTGCCTGCACTAGTCAATGGGGTTGTTCAGTTCAAGGTGCAGGACTTTGCGTTGGCCTTGTCGAACTTGAATTTTCCATCACCTTACTTCTCCAAAACTCTGATGAGGTTTCTCTAAACAGCAGCCCTGCCCTCCAGTGTATGACCCACTCCCTCAGTCTGGTATCATCTGTGAACTTACTAAAGGTTCATGTCTTCTCATTCATGTTGTTGTTGTTCATGTTGTTAATAAAAGTGTTGACCCTAGCATTTACCCCTTAGAACACCATTGATAAGTGGCTGCCAGTCAGACTTCATACTGCTGATGAGCCTGATAGTCCATAAAGTTTCCACCCCTATCTTGTTGTCCATTTATATGCTCCATATTACAACCATTTGGCTAGCATAAAACTATGGCAGANTTGATAACTGGCTGCCAGTCAGACTTCATACTGCTGATGAGCCTGATAGTCCATAAAGTTTCCACCCCTATCTTGTTGTCCATTTATATGCTCCATATTACAACCATTTGGCTAGCATAAAACTATGGCAGACTATTTCAAAGGCGTGGCGAAAGTTCAACAACATCTATACTCCCCTCTCCTTCACAAAACCAGACATCTAATCCTAGGAAGCTATTAGGTTGGCGAGGCATGATTCGCTATTGTAAATCCATGCTGCCCATCTCTTTTTGCCTTCAGGTGCTTGGATGTGTCTTCCAGGAGGATCTGTTCCATAAACTTCCCAAGAACTGAAGGCAGGCTGTTGAGATACTGCTTCTTGTTCTTCTTGAAGGTGAGAATAATGTGCTTTTTCCACCAAGATCATGGACCTATAAAGCCAGTAGCAGACCTTACCAGTAAAAGCAAAAGTGAGGAAAGACAGAATACTTCAACCTTTTCCAAGAGCATCAGCTTTAGATTAGTCAGGCTGTCTTAGAAGACGATGACTTGCACCATTCATTTATGGAGGGTAGGGTGCCATGAGGAAGAATAAGTACTTACATTCAGAGTGAGCTATTGCTATTGGAAGTGCAATATCAGCAATAGGTACTAGCAAGTACAGACGATTGGATTTCTCTGTATTTCAGTCAATTTATTTTTTTTACTGGAAACTTGAGAAAGAAATTATCAATATCAGTTTATTTAAAAACTAATCTCAGTGCAATTTAAACTTTCTGAGAAAAGTCTTTTTTTAAGCCTAAGAAATTCCCATTAAAAAAGAACAGATTCCATCTACCCTAAATAACCAACCACAGAGTGTTGTAATTTTTAACAATTATTGAAACCTGAGTTTTTGTATTCAGTATGAATCTTTGTGGTTACTTATTGATCTTCAGTTGCCCTGATTTTATATTATTATTCGAAAACAGCAAACACCTAATTTTCTGAATACATTTCACTTTTTTTTTTTTGGTAGGAAATAACTTTGTTTATGTGACTGTGTGCAAGGCGCAAACACAGAAAAAGGGAATTCTCCTTTCTTAGATGTTCAAAGGAAGCTAGAATATCTATATGGAGTACAACACAAGAGTTTTGCTATTTATTCAAGCAGTGTAGCTCAAAATACAGGGAGGTCTTTTTAGTTACCTTAGGGTATAGATCTCCAGACCTTTGGAAAGTATATGTTTACAACTGTTCTCTCTTTGATAAATTGAGAGTGGGGTTTTGGGTTTTTTTGTGGGGGGTGCGGGGAGGGTGTTGTTTGTTTGCTTTTCTTTTTTAAAAAAATATCTGGAGAAAAAGGACCTTCTGTGTATAATGGTTTAGTGGTTAGAATACTCACTTGTAGAGCTAAAGAATTTGATTTTAAACCTTTCTCTGACTGATGAGGTTCAAATCCACAGATCAACTTCTGCTGAGACAGTGCCCCAACCATCTGATTATCATCCATTCTGGATGGCAGAGTGAAGAGCACATTATACCCCTCTTCCTGAAGCTGTTTTCTTCCATTGTCAGGAAAATAATATATTGGGTCAGAGAAAGAGCATGCAAGCAAGCCTGGCTGTGTAACATAATACTTAGGACGTTGCTCAGCAAAGGATTTGGATCCCAAAAGGATTTCTGTCTCTTGCATTAAACAGATATTAAATAATACAAACTGGATACAATGCCTAGAACTGAGACCAGAATACAGTATTCTTCCTCCCAGAATGAGCACTCTAACCACATTGGTTACAACTTATATATTTCTATGTTACTTTGAAAGCAGACCATTGTTTTCCATGCTGTTTCTGGAAACTATTCAAATAAACAATTTGAGAATTCCAGAGTTAACAATTTTGAACCATGAAATGCCCAAGCTGAGCTGGACAAACAGCTCAAAGTATGTAAGAGTCCAGCTTTATGTCAAGAGACTTGTAAATGCAAGATCGTTTCTCTAATAATTTCTTAAATTTGACATTTAATTTACGAAGAACCTTGACCAAGTTCAGGAAAACAATCTGAGCAAGTCATATGCCTCAGTGGCTTCTTATCCATCTTAAAAACTGCAATCAATATTTAGGGAATTTTTAAGAGCAAAAAAAATATTATCTAGATCTTCTCCTGTTGACTTTGAAAGTAGGAGGGATAGGTGAGCTGTGAAACCAGTGCAAATCGCATGTATTGATCCAGAAATCGCATGTATTGATCAGAAAGAATTTTACTGAAAATATTTACCATGGATTACAGAAAATGCTGTGTGAAGCAAACACTTCATAAGCTGTTGCCTTCTGGAGGCGTGGCGACCTGGTTCAGGAACGGCACGGCGACCAACCCCAGGCCGCTCGGTCCATCCGCTCGCAGACACCAATGTGGTGGACGGCAAATGGCGTTTATTGATAGGTAACACAGCCTTATATAGCTTGGGTTTACAACGTCACTTCCGCCTGCTTACGTCACAACCCGAACGTTATTGGCTGTAGGGAGAGGGTCCCTGTCTTTCCATACAGCGCGACATCTTCCGGCCGCCAGACCTTAACTACCCACAATAAGCAACATACGTACATATGTGAAATCCTTAGAAATGGATCAATAAGGAAGGTACCTTATTTGCTGAAATTTATAGAACTTGAGATAGTAAAAAAGCTAACTAGTAGTCAGACAGTTAGGAATAAAGCTTATTCAAACATGAGATGTGAAGCTGTGATTCAGGATGATACTCTTTGTGCTTGTAGCTTGAAATTTCATTATAAGCAAGGACTGAACTTCCAAGGAACACTGATAAAAGAGCTCTTTTTTTATCATTCAGTCTCCAGTGTGAATTTGTATTCACAAATGTAGCAGATGGATGTTCTTAATTTGTTGCAGAGTTTCCGGACAGATTAGATCAAATTTGCACCTAATTTTCTTCCCCCACTCTTAGGTGGACCACCCCATCTTCTATCTGGTAGTTAAACTGATTCTAAGTGAATAAGGTAGAAAGTTCTTTTACTTGAAATCTTTTTATCACTTCCTTTGATTCTTCATCCTCTAATCTCTTCATCTAACTTGGGCTAAATGCCTTAATTCTAAAAACATAATTTATAAAGCAAAAAGCTTACATTGCTTTAAATCGTTCAGAGGTCTTCAGAAGTTCCTAAACATTACCATATCCCCTGTAGCTTGCTTTTGATATACTTCCTACTTGTTCTCTGATGTAAGAACAGTCTTTCTGTTCTATATTTGTACAGCACTGATGGAAACAGGGATTTGGACCACCACAGGGCCATCTAAATACTAGTAAAAAGATCTAAAACACATAAAACATTTAAATTCCTAAAATAAGCACACAATGTGTCTCCAAAGACATTCTCCAAAGATGTTGCGGATGGAGTGATGCGCTTCGCTCATAAGAGAGAAGTAGCAATAAGTTTATTTATATAAAACAGTGATTTAACAAAGTTTGATAGTAAATGTGACAGTGATTTCACAAGATTCAATGACAAGGTACACTTGACTATTTACTGCATAGAGGACAGGGTCAGACAAACTGTCAGGCAGACCCTCCTGTTGAGACATGAGGTTCAGAAAGGACTCCCTTGCTTTCAAAACTCCTTCTCAGAGAGGAGTCTAGGTGAGGCTGGATCCAGTCTTAGTCCAAGACTTGGTCAACATTTTATGTCTAAAGATTATATATGGGCACAATCAATCCTTCTTATCACTTCAGTAAGATTTCAAAGTTTCAGCATTTATTCCCACTTCACTTACTGAGTATCTAACGTAATAAGGATTCTATCACCCTCAAGGAGTAACCTTGAGAGGCGTCTCTACTCAAGGGGAGATCCTGTTGTGCAGCCCTCTACAGTGCAAGAGAGCTCAGTGCACCGTGGGCTGTCCACTATTTCTGACGTAAGAAACTGACTTATAGTCATATTGGCATACAAGCCATATTTTGGTTAGCGCATGCTCAACTAGCCGTCAGCTGTTGACCAAGATTTATATCTCTTAGCTATTGCGTTATCTGTCTCCCAGGATACTGACTTAAGCCACATGCAGCCATCACAACCACCACTGGCGGCTATTGCTTAAACAGAGAAGAGGGGAGCACATTGCCACTAAAGACCATCCTCCAAAGACATTCAAACTAAAAGAATCAGCATCTGCTACGTTTCAACAGTTGGAAAGCCCTGGTCAGGGCAGGTGCACCTGCCACAGTATCACAAATATTTAAAAAGTCATAAACCCATCTTTTATGGTATTTCTAGATTTTCTCACTTTGTGACAGCACAGAAAATGAAAGGGGAAAAGGGTGAGGAAGTTAGTACACTCAGATGTATGTACTTAGTAATATTTATCTTTGTGTTATTCTGAGACAAGTTCCTCATCCCAGTTGGTTTCTGCTCAGTTGTAGTCATAGTGGCCAAAAAAGTCAGAGCTTTGTGCCTCAGTCTTTCCTTGTCTTGTGGAGAGAGTACTCTAAGGCTGGAGAACAGACTGAGACTACAGACTTAGTTTCTTCTTTCAGCACCAAGCAATAAGAACAAACATTGTTGACTGCAACTAATCGTGAGTGGAATTGCTGCCTCAGAAGACATTACTTCTAATGACATGCACTGAGCAAGAGGTTAGAGTGGGATTTAGGAATCTTGAGTTACATTTCTGTCTCTATCAGAAACTCACAATGTGTACTTGGACAAATAGTGTCACCTCTGTTGGTTGTCTTTGACCACTCTTACCTTTAGCTTTGCCTTTCTTTTATTTAGAAAGTTTAATGTCCTGTTCCATGCCTGACACAATGGGATAATGCTGTTAGCTGAAGCCTGCCAGTGCTGCTGTAATACATAAATATGGGCATAGTTTTGTACAATGAATTTATCTTCAACTGGGTTAACATACTGAATAAAATATACCAAACTACCAGTTCAGGTAGGTGTACTTTAAGTACCCTGCAATTTAACTGATCAATTTCCACAAAATCTTTAATTTATAAGTTTTAGCCAATAACTATNCAGACCCTCCTGTTGAGACATGAGGTTCAGAAAGGACTCCCTTGCTTTCAAAACTCCTTCTCAGAGAGGAGTCTAGGTGAGGCTGGATCCAGTCTTAGTCCAAGACTTGGTCAACATTTTATGTCTAAAGATTATATATGGGCACAATCAATCCTTCTTATCACTTCAGTAAGATTTCAAAGTTTCAGCATTTATTCCCACTTCACTTACTGAGTATCTAACGTAATAAGGATTCTATCACCCTCAAGGAGTAACCTTGAGAGGCGTCTCTACTCAAGGGGAGATCCTGTTGTGCAGCCCTCTACAGTGCAAGAGAGCTCAGTGCACCGTGGGCTGTCCACTATTTCTGACGTAAGAAACTGACTTATAGTCATATTGGCATACAAGCCATATTTTGGTTAGCGCATGCTCAACTAGCCGTCAGCTGTTGACCAAGATTTATATCTCTTAGCTATTGCGTTATCTGTCTCCCAGGATACTGACTTAAGCCACATGCAGCCATCACAACCACCAGTGGCGGCTATTGCTTAAACAGAGAAGAGGGGAGCACATTGCCACTAAAGACCATCCTCCAAAGACATTCAAACTAAAAGAATCAGCATCTGCTACGTTTCAACAGTTGGAAAGCCCTGGTCAGGGCAGGTGCACCTGCCACAGTATCACAAATATTTAAAAAGTCATAAACCCATCTTTTATGGTATTTCTAGATTTTCTCACTTTGTGACAGCACAGAAAATGAAAGGGGAAAAGGGTGAGGAAGTTAGTACACTCAGATGTATGTACTTAGTAATATTTATCTTTGTGTTATTCTGAGACAAGTTCCTCATCCCAGTTGGTTTCTGCTCAGTTGTAGTCATAGTGGCCAAAAAAGTCAGAGCTTTGTGCCTCAGTCTTTCCTTGTCTTGTGGAGAGAGTACTCTAAGGCTGGAGAACAGACTGAGACTACAGACTTAGTTTCTTCTTTCAGCACCAAGCAATAAGAACAAACATTGTTGACTGCAACTAATCGTGAGTGGAATTGCTGCCTCAGAAGACATTACTTCTAATGACATGCACTGAGCAAGAGGTTAGAGTGGGATTTAGGAATCTTGAGTTACATTTCTGTCTCTATCAGAAACTCACAATGTGTACTTGGACAAATAGTGTCACCTCTGTTGGTTGTCTTTGACCACTCTTACCTTTAGCTTTGCCTTTCTTTTATTTAGAAAGTTTAATGTCCTGTTCCATGCCTGACACAATGGGATAATGCTGTTAGCTGAAGCCTGCCAGTGCTGCTGTAATACATAAATATGGGCATAGTTTTGTACAATGAATTTATCTTCAACTGGGTTAACATACTGAATAAAATATACCAAACTACCAGTTCAGGTAGGTGTACTTTAAGTACCCTGCAATTTAACTGATCAATTTCCACAAAATCTTTAATTTATAAGTTTTAGCCAATAACTATTATTTAGTATATTGTCATCAATGTCTATGTTATCAGTACTTCTTTAGTGTAATAGTTATCTAATAAATACTGTCTGTTGACATCCTGTTTAAAATTATTTACTGTAACAATGCAATTAGTGGCAACAGCAGGAGAGATGATGCTTGCAGAATGAAAGAGCTAATTATAATGAAATTCCTTGTGGCAATGTTGCCTTCCTGCAAAATACATATTTTATATAAATGTATAGGTTTCATCCATTTCAAGGATTTTACTGGAGGAAGCCTATAGGTTATTCTTAAAAACAGCGGGGAAGCTTCCACTTCTAAGATTTCCCACAGCGGAGTTTCTAAAAGCACATGCTCATCCTTTAGTACAGTTTCTAGTAATGAATGTCTGTGGATATTTTGCTACCTTCTTTTCCACTTCATTCATTTTAACAGAAAGGGTGAAGTCTTAGACAACTTCTTGAATTTTTCTGTTGCTCTTGCTTTTTACATTCAAATTTTGCCATTCACTTCAGTGAGGAATAGATTTTGCCTGCAATGAACAATACATCCTTATTTCAAAAAATCCATTCAGCCTGAACTGTTGCAAGTTTACCTGGAGTTACCAAATTTAGAGCTGTTTAATTTTCCCTTTTCACTACTGGATGTCCACAGCAAAAACCTAACAATGGTTCAAGAACTTGGTGAGGTCAAGAGTGATGACAACTGTTCCTTACAGTCAGCTTAGACTGCTGGTGGCAAAGCCTGCCAGAGGAGGGGAAAGATCTTCGCAATGTCTTTGCCTTCTGTTTTAATTACCTTGTTACTTCCATTTTCATACCAGATTTTAACAGATTTATCTTCTGAAACACTTAGGGGGAAAGAAATTACTGTTACTCCTACTTTACAGATAGGAACTGTCAAAAATATTTATTGATCAGCAATAAGAAGTTGAACATAGATATAATTGTATACTAGATACAGCTTTCAAATCCAGATCATTTTACCAAATACCTGTTACAATAGGCTGAAGTACAGTCTGATCATGTCTTTGATCAGCAGAACGGGTATTGTAGCATCTCTTATGGACCTGTAGCTCTTCTTCTTATCCATTCTTCTTGCTTAATGTAGAGCACTGGTATTTTTACATAATTTGTTGGTTTATTTAATTCATTACCGTAATATATTATAAATGTACACTGATTTTTCAGCCTAAAATAAGCTAGATTATTTTGTGTAAGTTTCCCACTGTCACTCATCACAAATTTCCATGTTCTACGAAACTCACTCTGGTATAAACAGCTCTACCTAAAACTTATGCCAAAGTCTATACACATTCCATCCCCTCTAAGTCCCGTGTTACAAGTGGAAAGGCTTTGGCCAAATCTCTTTTCCCCCCACTTTTTTCTTTTCCCTTTATGCTATTTTTTTCAACATCAACATGCTCAGAAATGTTTCTCAATTATGTCCCAACTGGAGAAGGTTTAAAGTAGAAAGGTATATTGAATCAGTTTAATGTGCCATGCTGAAAAATACTAGTTTAACACAAATATAGAAGGCTGTAGGATCTCAGAACACTGCAGTGACATCTGATGAAATCACAACTACTCTAGAGTGCCATCTTGTGGCACAGATCGCTGAAGGCTGAGCCACACACAAATTTATCCCTCCCATGCAGTACTGGGTACAGATGGTTCTCTCATATTTATTCCTGTGGCCTGCAAATGTAGCGTGAATTCAGTCTTAAGTTCAGAAACTTCAGAAACAGATGGTATGGAAATCAATATCACAGAATCACAGAGAGAGTTAAGTGGGAAGTCAGCTCTGGAGATTGGCTGGTCCAACTCCACCTTCTCAAAGCAGAGTCACTTAGACTAGGTTGCTCTGGACCACGTCTAGTCAGGTTTTGAGTGTCTTTCAGAAAGGAGACTCCACAACCTCTCTGGGCAATCTGTTCCAGTGTTCAATCACTGCTAGAGTAAAAAAGGTTTTCTTGCATTTAAGTGGAATTCGCTGGATTTCAATTGCCTCTCACCTTCATCTTTAACTCCACAATCTCTTGGTCACTGTGGCCAAGACCAGCCCAAACTTTCAACCTCCAGCTAGTTCTTCCTTATTTCTAACTCTCAACTCCAGTAGAGCTTTTCCCCCCTCAGCTCCTCAGTTGCCAGTGTTAAGAAGTTGTGACCAATGCCTTCCAAAAATCTCCTGGGCTGCTTGTACCCTGCTGTGTTATTGATATTGCAGGTCTGAGGCAGGCTCAAGCTCTTCCACGAGAACCAGAGCCTGTGAATGCAAGGCTTCTCCCAATTGTCTGAAGAATGTGAATGTGAGGTTTCTCCCAATTGTCTGAAGAAGGCCTCATGTGCTTCTTCCAGATCAGCTAATCTGTGGCAGATATCCAACACTGTGCCACCCCAGTTGGTGCCCCCCTATCCTGAACCATATACTCTCATCTGGTTCATCATCTTTCCCTAGGCAGATCTCCATGCATTCCTGCTGCTCCCTCACATCAAGGGCAATTTTTCTTTCCTCACTGTCCCAGCCTGTCCTTCCTAAAGATCTGTTATCCATTCATGAAAGTACTCCAGTCATGTAAGCTATCTACTACATCTCTGTGATGCCAATGAGACCACAGCCCTGCAACTGGACACCGACCTCTGTTTAGTCCTGTTTGTTCCTCATGAGGCAGGAATCAGTGTACAGGCACTTCACAGAGGCACACAGTCATGATGATTTCACAGAAACTGAAGATGTTGAACAGGATCAGACAGAGCATCGACCCCTGAGGATATACTGGTAGTGGCTGGCCTCCAACTAGGTTTCACGTCACTGATAACAACACTCTGGGCCTGACCATTGAGCCAGTTTTCAATCCAACTCACTGCCTGCCCATCCATCCTATACTTGGTCATCTTCTTCATGAGGATCTTATAGGAGACAGTGTCAAAAGGCTTACTGAAATCAAGGTAGATGATAGCCACTGCTGTCTCCCCATCCACCAAGCCAGTTATTTCATTGTAGAAGGTTATCAGGCTAGTTGAGCATGACTTCTCCATTGTGAACCCATGCTGACTACTTCCAATTGCCTTCTTGTCCTTCATGTGCCTGGAAAACATCTGCACTATTAGCTCAGAAGTCTGGAAGAAATATGAACATACACTTAGAAATTTCTTTTAATGGATCTGGGGACCATTCTTCTGTTTCCAACCAGATTTGAGAAGAATAAAACCTAGAAAACAAAAGGACAGTGTAGTCTAAAACTACATTTCATTGTGTATTGTGTGACTTTAGCAGTTCATTTAGCTTCCTCAGGACAGACTAAGAACAGTTACACAGCTGAGTCCAGCATGTCAGTCCCTTACTGCCAAAAGTACAAATTAAAACATACAAACCTAGTCCAAAGTAAACTATAGAGATGTATTTCCAGCATGAAATATGCACATATACAAACTCAAGACTGTTTGAGGCCTTCACAATCCCACCATCTTACCACTGCCAGTGGAATCGTTTTCTGAAAGTACAAAAAAGAGATCAAGGGACCTGTGCTGGTTGTGGGTGACGATTAGGTTGCACTTCTTGATTGTCTGTTGTAGAGAGATATTTAAGATATGGCCCCAGCTTAGGTACCTCACTAACACCTGACCTGCCTTGGAATGTTTTTAGTTTGTTTTGAGTGTGGTCACAGCCTCACATGACCCAGCCCATTTTAAACTTGGAAATTTCCATTGTCCAGCCTTCTGTGCTCATGCCTGAGCTTTACAGATTGGGAAAACAAGACTCTATCCACTCAAATTACAGTCAATTCTGTATTGAGTCTGAACACTGAAACAGCAACTGTACCTAAAATGCAACATTTCAGGTGCTGACCTACCTGATACGGACAGTAGGAGCAAGTACATAGCTGGAGACAGGAACCTCTTCAGCTGCCCCTACCTACAGCAATTTTTACTAGATGGACTTTGAAGTCTCTGACAATATTAACCCCACAAAAGTTCTCACAAAGAAAGGGAATGCTGTTAGACCTATTTCTAGAGAGGAACTGAAGGGTTAAACAATTTATTCCAAGACACACAGGAAATCTGTGTACAGAACAGGAAATTAAAACCAGGGATCTGAAGTCCCAGCCCATTATTTTACTTGCTTTCTTGTAAAAATGATGTCTCACCATTTTCACCAAAATAGGTATAAATTAGAATTCCCTCCTTTCTTCTAATCTGGGAAGTTCTTGTACAGCTGCAGTGCACACATGCTTCTAGCTTAATGAAGATGATGGAAAGTTCTGGGACACTAAATCCTTCCTAGACTTCCTTGATAATGTCCATTATCCTAATTATTGAAATTTTCTTGCAAAATGAGGAAAAGCTGAATTTAGTTTTCAGTTTCATTTACCTCCCCTTATGCTTTTCTTTGTTTTATCTTAACTTTGAAGTTTTGCATTATTGTTCACAGATTTGCTCATGAAAGTGAAAAGTAAACAGATAGTATGCCAAAAGGCAATATTTCAAAATTCCCTCATTAACACACTATTTGAAAGAAAATTAATTTCATACTTTAAATATACACAGACCCTGTGTGAAATTATTTTAAGTCTGTTATTCTTTTCATTTAATTTTCTTTCCAAAATTAATTGTACAATATAGAGGGGGTTAAATATTTTTTAGAGTATTTGCCATCCAGCTTTTCAGTCTTTTTCTTCTTTTTTAAGTTCAAGTACCTCCTTTCTATTTATGTATTTTCTAGCAGACTCCAACATTTCATTCCAGACTTTTGTTGTGTGGGTACCCGGTGCAGTCAGTGGACCTCTGTTTTTGATTCCTCAAAGCATTTAATCATCTACCCAATCAATTTAAAGTGTTTAAGCCCCTTTAGAATTAAGCTAAACTGAAGCACACACAGAAATGTTTTTGCCAGACCGTGCTATCCCTTCATCTTTGCAGTCAACCATGTACATTAATTTACGTCAAAGACTTCAAACTTGGCCCAATTTTTACGTTCACTAGAGATCAATTGAACAAATAACATTTCACGAGAAAATGAGATGAGGTTTCAAAGCCTTGACTATTTCAGTAAGACCAGTATTGATGTTGAAATAGCTAGATCTTTTCAATGTATTTAGGTATTTATCAATCAAAAGAACAGATCAGACCATTGGCTTGGTCTTAAACCAAAAGTTCAAATTTCTGACCAAAACAAATACATTTTTGTACAAGCAGCTGTCAAGGTAGATTACAAAGAAAACTGAATTTCAGCCCTAACTACTCTGATCAATACATTGGTTCTATGAATTCTTTCTCATTAGATTGTTGAGATTTTAAATTTACATCTCAGATATTGGGTATTTATTTCCACTAGTACCCTCATACAGAAACTGAGGCTGCAATTCTCAGAGGGCTTTTTATGAAAATTGCACTGCTTTCTATTCTTATTGTTGTTGGAAATACTACAGAACAAAAACTTGTTGTGCAGTGTTTGTGACTGCTTTAATTATTTGCTTACAGCAACGTATAGAAGCCTAGCTGCAAAGAGGGCCTCATGACACTGGGAGATGAATAAAAACAAATAGCTTCTTTTTTTTCTCCTTGTAAAAAAATAAGTTTCATAGAGTTAAAAAAAAAATCCAAGCACAAACAAACAATCAAAGAAATAATAACGAAATGAAACTAAAAAAAAATTCCCAGCCAATTCCAAGAGAGAGAATGATGCCATGCACTCACCTACAAGAAGGTGGTACTTGTTTCCAGCTCTTCCTTTCAGGACTGTGCATTTTACTTTTGCCAGTCATGGGATAACACTAACTATGGTACAACAAATCACATATATTGCATAACTGCATAAGAGGTGGGCTATGGATAGTTCATGAGAGAAGTTTTAACCTCGCTGAGCTGAAGAGAGAATCCAAATTCCTACCTCTCAGATGAATGCACTAACCTATTGTTACAGAAATACAAGCATCAGCAGCATCAATGACCTTAAAACTAGACTGTTATTTCAAAGAGTAATTGTAGGCCTCTACCTTTGTAAGAGAATTCTGCACTCAAAACGTCTGCCAGAAGCAATGAAAAAGACTGAAACTCCATGTGCAATCTTATGCTCAGCATTAACAAGTGCCTACCTCTAGGGATATTCTCCTGTCCACTTCAATTTGATCCTTCACCTTTTTACTGTCAAGATTTCTGTAATATTTTTACTCACACATCTAAATTTCATGGTGCACTGTGTAGTTGTATTTCCAGCTCCAGGTTTTAAAGCTTAATATGAGAGATAAGATCCTAAAACTTAGGCATTGCAGCACTGGACTTAAAAGCTTCTCATCCCTTTATTTGGTTGAGTCCTAAGTGAATTCCCTAGGATCAGCCAGGAAACCTATGGCAAAGTCAAAAACTAAATATCAGTCCCCAGGAACATATTTCAGAGCCTTAGGCAAAAGGCCATAGTTTCTATCATTTTAGGTTAAAAATTCTAGTCCAAATTGGAAAAGGGAAGTGGGGAAAAAATACCGCTAAGTACTTTCAAAGACTAGTCGAAGGGATCTTAAAAGCAAGCAAAGCCACATGGTGATCTTTAGTTTTTCACCCATCCTTGATTTTTCAGTTTATATGAGAGATTCACAACTGGGAGCAATTATGGACAAAAATTATTACATGATGTATGACTCAACATACAAATGATCTTTGGGAAAGGAGGTTCTTGAAAAGGAGGTTTTGCGTATGGAACAGTATCAAAAGCACTGCGTGGTTTGATTGTTGGGGGAATTATATACTGGTATGTGACACCTTTGGGAAAAGTTTTGAAAAGTAGGTCAGGTACCATGAGTCTTAGCAGACTTATTCATTGGGATCAGCTGTTCTGAGCTTCAGGAAGTTCAGGTCTCAGCAGCTGCTGTGTAATCAGGGCGCAAAATGCTTTACAATGGCTTGCTATAAAAAATTGGAATTGATTGAGAGGGCCTGAGTTATTGTCCTCCTGTGATTGCAATATGCAGCATATAGAAAATTCTCTCATGCTTAAGCCTTTCCTTTATATTTCAAGTGTTCATGAAATTAGTTTTAAACCACCAAGGGTTTCTACCCTCTTCCCCATCTCCCCGTGATCATTTCTGGTTCTAATTTGAAGGGGTTTTTTAATAAATATGTTTTACATGAATTTAGTGCTTGTGAAAGTTGCCAGCCTATTTGATCCTGGAATAGGGGGAAGGCAGACCTTCAGCACTGGAAAAACTTAGGACCTCACATGAGGAAGAGGCCCAGAAAGCAATTGATAACTCGGGAAAAAAGAATAGCAGTGCAGAATAAGGCGGTAGATTAGCTGATCAAAACAAAGCTGAAAATCCTGCCTGCCTCAAGAAAGATCCTATGGAGTCAATGGACATCCAGTATACAACCCACATCACATCACCACTCCGCAACGCCACTTGTACTGAAAATGGAGATGAAACACTATGTCTGCCAAAGACCACTTCTCTGGTGAACGGCAAGAGGTGGAATCTGAATGAGGGTGGCTAAGAATCTACACCTACTTTTGGAGTTGTCAGTGTTCCTTAAATCCCACTGAGGACTCACTCTCACACCCCTCTTCTCATCTGTACAGCTTGCCTGAAGTCCAACTTACAAAGTCAGATTAAATATTGTGAGAAATCTCACTGAGAGCCTTTCTCTGCTTAGGAAATGTGTTGATTCATAATAAGAATATGAGCAATGGCCATTTTGGTTGTGCATGTTTATGTTCTAAAGACTCCAAATCGATAATGTCGAATGGAAATAAAAAAAGATATTTAGCACTAGACAGCTATAGATACGTCATGGAAATCATCACACTGGCATACACATCACGTTGTGCAAGGATCTCCATTATCTTTGAAGAAGTAGGAAAAGAACAGTACAATCTCACATTTCAACAATTACAGAAGAGACCCATATAGACCATTAGATTTGGCCCAGGTTATATATCCATTTACTAGTAGTGCAAGAATAGGAAGCTGGAGTGAAATCCTAACACTACTGGAATTATTGGGAGAATTGCCATTTTCTTTATGAAGGCAAAAATTTTATATTCATATGTTCTTTCTATGATTTAAATAATTCTTAAATAACAAAATAATTCTTTTAATTCAATTCCCTCTCTAAGCACAATAACAGACAGCCTCATAAGAATCTTAAAACTGTTTCTTTCATACATGAATCTCAATTTACATTGACATCCTGACTTGCCTGTACTTACACATCCAACTACTCATTGAGCACCCATTATCACTCTGTCTGATCACCTTCTATGTCAAAATCTGACAGAAATTAGAAAGGTCTACTCATCACCAGCAGCTATACATGTACAGTCCTAGAAGTCTTTGCCATGTCATACCCATAGCTGTTTTCATTCTCTGTGAATAAGAGAAGGTATGCTGGGTAAGAAAACTGGTAAATGCAAACTAGGTCTTTGTTTTTTCTTAGTCTTGTCATACACTTTTTGCCTTACCCATAAAAATAGATACAAATATGTGCAAAGCAAGTTCTTATCAACCCAGTCCTGATTTCTCCTGGCATTACAAAAGGGTGTATAGTGGCCCTATGGCAGTACTTGAGTTAATACATCCTGATAGAGCCCTTTATTTCCTTTGCTACTTGAAACTAAGACATCAGCTCTAACATTAGAATGACATTCCCACAAAATCAGGCAAACCTTGCAGGTTTTTGTTTTCTCAACTTTCTTTTTTATTTGATCCTATATGTTCTATAACTGTGTTTGTCTTTCCTGCTTCAGACATGCATTAGTAGTTGTATATAAAACAGTACCCTACTCTTTTAATTAGCTTAATGTTCTCCTTTTTGAGTAAAAATTCCAAGATTGGCAAATAACTAAAATTGTGCACACATCTGGCTTCCAAATCTTTGATATTTCTATGAGATTTCCTACTTCCTTCACATTAAATTTTGTGAGAGAAAAGCACTCCTTAAAATATGTATTAAATTTTCACCAGTCCCTTCTTATACTCTTCTACATTTTCAGTTTGTAAGGTGAGAAAATAATCAACAAACCTGGAAGCTAATCAATTCATTATTGTCACATGGAGTTTGCTTCTAGGGGCAGAGATCCAAAATAGAGAGTTGAACAAGAAGAGATATAAGTTGAGGCAATTCATCTCCTGTGATGCTAGTATTTATTTGTTTGTTTATTTACTTGCCAGACACATTTAGTATCATGTCTCACTAAGTGCTGCTCACTGTGATACTTGAATCATGTTGGTAGGATTTAATTCTTAAATAGGCATTGTAAAAAGTGTGTGAAAGTTGGCTAAAGACAATCACATGTCTTTGGGCCTTAGATATATTGTGTGAAGTGCAGAGAACCAGGAAACAAAACACCATTGGAGATTAAAAGGCAGTTCATGATCTAGGAGAACCCTAAAGTTATTCTTGGCATTTCTAGAGTTACAAAAAAGAAAATGAAGTCACCCTTAGGATCAAGTGAGAAATTGACTGAATAGTCTATTGCACACTCCATATACATGGAGGAAAAAAAAATTAGGCACATTCAGTGGGAGAATATTTTGCTGCTTCCAGCTCCCAGGATTTGAGTGTTTGCCAACTATTGAGTGAATAAAAAAAATTCAAACAAACACAAAAAACCAACTGAAACTTTGGAGATGCTAAGCACAAGGATTCCTATAAAGGTGGAAACAGTTGTAACACATAAATGTCAGAACAGTGCCCAGGAAGCTTTGTGTAGGCCAGATTTTTTTTTTGTCACCTAGACAGGTACATTTGGAATATACTGATCAATCTACATTCTTAAGGTTTCAGCTGATAAGTATGCAGAAATACCTTGTATGCAGAAGTATCTTGAGTATCAAACGTGACATTGATTTTCATATCCTTGAGGCCATTCCTAGAACACTCCGCTCACAAATGGGCTATCCTTTCACAAATCCTTCTTGGAAATTGAGTACGACACTGATAACCAGAAGAGACCAGCGGTGGTTCTGCAGTCTTTCCCCCAAGCCATGGAATTTCAATGGATTATCTTGGCATGAAGCCAAATAATTTATGCTTAGCTGATTTTATATTCCAGATTGAATTTTAGGATTAGGATAATGAAATTGAGCAACTACCACTTTTTCCATAGATTTCCTTACATTTTAAAGCAGAGCAGTTTTTTTCTATTGAGTTAATTGAACTCTGTGAACAAGTGTGCAAGCAGGGAACAGCTTCTAGCCCGGTGTGCTTCCATATGAGTATGTTTAAAAATATTTATAAATTCAAATATGAAAATAAAAGGCATGAAAGAAGCAAAAGGAAAAAATCTCACCCACCCTCTCTATTTCAATCCTTTCATACCTGGTAGAACAAACAGAGCTACAAAGAACATCTGTAGATAAAGCCTAAGAGGGACATATGTGCTCCACACTTAACCACAGCAGGGTGTCACTATAACAGCTTGCTTATTACTTATCACATCCAGGTCCATATGGTGCATTTCTGCCTTAATTGGGCATTTCCATGCTTTTGTAGATTTCTGTCAAAACCTTAATGATATTTAAATATTCTTTTGCTGATACCAAAACTTCTTTATTTTAATGAATTTCAAGCAAAGATTAAATCCTGGAGTGGGTGTTCACAATATTTTTTAGCGACCTAAGAGATTCTCTAACAACAGACAAAAATGCAGTGTTATTTTACCTACATGCATATTTTAATTTCTTGCCAGCATTCAGCCTAGACTGCTCCAAATCAAATAAACCACAGAGGCCCACACAGTGAGAGAGGGTTCATTATGGATCATGAACAGCTCCGGGTGGAGGTACCAAAGTAAAAGAACCGATAGCATTGAAAGAGCACAAATAATATGTTTGCCCCATACCCTCCAAAAGTTTAGTGAACTTTCTCGGAGAGGCTATTTTATTTGGGCACTCTGAGGAATAAGGAAATGAAAAATAAGCAGATTTACTTGCTTGTCTGCATATAGAGAGCTATTTGGATAGAAAGGTAGGCAAAAGGAAGTGTGAAGGGGGTCAGGCATTTGCCAGAGCCTCGTGCGCAGTTTCAGTAAGCCTAGCCATAAAAGGGTGAATAGAAAAATAGTACACTATGTGCAGACCTAGTAAAGAGATAGCATTGATCCCTACTGAGCCAGGGCCAAGGATAAAAGGTAGAAGTGGAGACTGTTACTGGAACTACTCTATCTTACTGCAAAAACGTAAGTGTTCTGGAGAAGCTGTCTTGGATAAAATATAGTTTTCCAGTTTTCCTAGTTTTGCAGCTTTTTTCATTTGCTTATTTCCTTTTCTGCTGGCCTGAGTAACAGGAAAGTGGATTTTTTTCTGCTTTGTAAGCGATGGGGGAAATGCCCAGGGTTTATGCAGCCCAACAATCCCAGTACCTTTGGTGGAATAAAAGCAACAGTCTCTGTTAAGATACAGATCTTAATAGGAGCTTGTGAGGAAACACGTAACACAGATACACGATTATAGAACAGTATACAGACCCTCCCTTTAAACTGAGAATAATATGAATACAGACTTAGGTGATATTTCCTAAAAGAAGTTGGTCTTCCGCAAACTTAACAACCTTACTTCCCCTTAGCTCCAGGTTCCTTCCAGCAATCATTCCTGGATGAACAGGGATGCTGAATAAGTTGTTTAACAAATGAAGAGGAAAAAACAGCAAGACATTAAAGCCGTGTGAGTAAGAAAAGCAATGTGTGCACTGCAGTGTGCGGTATGGCACACGACAGTGAGAGAGATGCAGCGTGACGCTGTGGTCTTTTTCAGACCACAGTAACTAGCAGCAGGCACCTCTCGCCCACACAGACCCAGCTTAGGATCCAAAGAATGATCTCCGCAGGGAATGCTTCATGAAAGCAGAACTCAGCCATGATCACATCTTTCACAGGCCGATTTCAAGCAGTTTTCTCCCTCCTCGCGGTCTGGATATAAGCTGATTTAAAAATGCAAACATCTTATGCGTAATTTCTCTGTCAAAACACAAGAACGAGTGCAGACTTCATTTTAAAGGATCAGGCATATAACACAGCTCATGATACAGAGCCCAGATACAGCCAAGGAAAACCAATTATTTTTCTTTCTGTGCACCAGTTTCATAGTAAACAGTAGTGAGTTTCACACTTGGCTGTTTAGTCTAACCTCTGTGTTCAAAAGATTAAGGAAATCTCACAGTTTATCAGGTTCAAAGATAAAGTTAGAATGTAATGAATCCTGATAAAATCTCATAGATTATCCTTGGGGAAAAGCATCAATTAATTCAAAGTCTTCATTCTTTTCATAAAAATAAGGGCGTTTTTTAAGGTGTTTGAAGTCCTTGACTCTACCCTTTGGCTTCTTTTAATTCCACCTTCTGAACTCCTTAATCAAGATTTCAGTAGCTTAAATTACAGCTATTAAACAAATTGGGAAAAGGAGGAAGTATATTATTCTTTCTCCTTGTTATGCGTAAAATAAAATGGACCCTGAGGAAATTGTGATAGTCTCACTGAATGAGCTGCAGAGTAACTCAGGACCCATGAGTTGTAACTTATATCAAATCTCTCTCTAATCATTTCCTAACATCATACAAGCTCTTTTAAATAAAAACAGAGAGCTCAAAAGACTTCAGATTCTTCGCTGAAATTTACTTGCCTTTGTTCACAATAGCAAGCCATAAACTATCACGACTCTCTTTCAAGTGATCACTTAGACATCTCAGAGGCTATAGAGAAATACATCTTGCAAGAGAACTTACTTCAATAATTTAAATGCTGCTCTGGCACGAAAACGCAATTGTCTCCATCTCCAACCTGAGTTGAGCAGTTTGACACCAACCTCCTCTGTGAATCATCTAGGATACCTACTCAAAAAAGGCACCTGGTACTAATGCCCATGAGGACAGGAGCCAGTTAGCAATTTCTGAAACTGTTTAATTTGTGCAGAACACTCTGAATGCAGCACAGCATGGCACTCAAATCTATCCAAACACTTGCCAGACAGGATACTGCCATGTCCTGCTGAAATCATAGTGTTCTGCTTACAGGATGTGCCCTAGAAATCGAAAAACTACACCACCATCAACCTGAGTGGATACAAATCCACAGCTCCTGTCTCTTTGAAGAGTGCCCTAGCCACAGGGCTTTCGTTGAAGTTGTGCCATTTTTGTGCAGCCAGGAATGTGGAATTTGTTTGGCCTGCAAAGAAAATTGCAAAGGGGAGTCTATTTCTGTAATCTAATAGGCAAACAACTGCTGGAAAGGAGGGGAAGCTAAAATAGTTCTTTCCCAAGGGTCTGCTTAGAATATGTATTTTCCATGTAACAGTCTTTGGATAAAATGCATTAACAATATTGGAAGAAAAACTGAAACACAGGAACTTTCCTGTTTCCACAATGGACACATCTCGTTGTCTTACAGCTGGACTCTTTTGCTTACTTTTTTCTTTCTGGCCCCCAGTGCTTGCACCATTTCTTGCACGAGGGCTTTGTTCTAACAGATAGGTGTGAGGATGGTATGGCATAAAACTAGCCAACAGATGGTGAATGAGACTTTCTTATGATAAGAAAATATCAGCCTATGTTCAATATTCAGAATAACATCTTGAATCTTGAACTCAGCTAGTGGGTACACATAGGCAACTTACAACTGCAGAGAACTATCAAAGTCTAGGGAAATACAGGGTTTCAAACATATTCAGCATTTCCTAGTAGCTGGCTTAGATATCTTCCTGAAGAAGATGTATGTAGTCACTTCTACATACTCTAAAAATTATTTGAGTTGATAAATTTCACCTCTCACTGTCTTTCTGAACCTCATCTACAAAGAAGCAGCAAACTCATATGTTAACTTTTATCTTCCTTAGAGCTTCGGGAAAATAAAATATTTCAACAGAAATGATCAAATCTATTTCTGAGAGAACTAAAAAGACAGGAATATCTGGTTAAGAGTGGGTTTCTTGTTGGCATGAAATTTCAAAGTGGCGTTCCTAAAGAGAATAGTTTTGTTAAACCATCAAACAGGTAGATCCTTAGTTAGACGCAATTTCATCTTGTTTGCTTTACCCTAGAACAGTGCTGTAAGCTAGACAGCGCTATTACAAATGACAGTTACAATCCAAAATTCAAACTCAGTGCTGCAGCCATGCTCTGAAATGTGTGCAAGCCTTCAGAGTTTTGTATATAAAGTTCCATGAGGCTCACAGAGTCTCAGAATATTTTACATGAAGAAACTGTTCCTCTCATACAATATTTGCTGTTACCTGTNTCTTGTTTGCTTTACCCTAGAACCGTGCTGTAAGCTAGACAGCGCTATTACAAATGACAGTTACAATCCAAAATTCAAACTCAGTGCTGCAGCCATGCTCTGAAATGTGTGCAAGCCTTCAGAGTTTTGTATATAAAGTTCCATGAGGCTCACAGAGTCTCAGAATATTTTACATGAAGAAACTGTTCCTCTCATACAATATTTGCTGTTACCTGTGAATGAAACAGACTGTTTGTCCCATTTTACAATTTGAAACTAATTTGACATGTTTTTCTCCATTACCTCTTCCTATATATTGGCCACAAAAAAGCCAATCACATGATCCCCAGGGACAGCTTGCTGAATTGAAGTGGCAATATGGTATTTCCTTACAGGATTGTGTCCCGAAAACCCGAACTTCTCTGTTCTCCTCCTCAAAGTGGCTCAAACTGGAAACAGGTGACAACAATGAATTTCTGATGCCACAAGTCCTAAAGCTGAAATGCAATGATCTAATGTCTCCATCATGAAATGAAAGCTGCTGTAATTGATAATGGCTATCAATAAGATATCAAGAAACAAGGCCTTGAAGAGTCAGGAAGGAGAAAATGTCCTGCACGGGTCTGTCCCTCTGAGTTTGGAAAATCTTTTCGCATCTGGAGACACTAACTTTAGCTCTAGTTTTATGCATGATAATGGCACAAAGCCATCCTCATGCTGGAGACTTCAGACCAGAGAATACTCTGGTCAACATCACTCTGGGAACAAGTAAGCTTCACCAATAGGACAGCATATTGCAAACATTCATATAATATTTTTTCATATTATGTCTATTATGTGTGGATTTGAGACATTTTTGTGCTACCTCGAGGGAAAAAAAAAAGCGTTTGAATTATAGCTGAATGAAACTGTGCACTTACATGCAATTATATTCCTTTTTTACACACTACAATCATGCAATAATTGTACATAAAAGACATTTTCATCTTCCTTATTTCATGTGTGTAAAAATACAGGCTTTACTATCATTTTTCTTTGGTATATGGGAAGACATAAAAGGATGAAGAAAGGGAAAAAGGACAAGGAGGGTGTGAGAGAGAGAAAGAGCAAGCAAGCACAAGAGAAGTTTGTAAAATAAGTATGTCTTTATAAATAGACGTCACAATTTAATCTCATATTCAGTCTTTTCTTCAGTATATTTACAGAATTGTAACATTGTACTTTTTATAGTGTAAAAAGATTAATTCCAGCATTGTTTAACTGGGAGGCAAAGAAATATATTCTGGTTTCAATTAGGAAAGACAGATATATAAACAGGTTTTACTGGAAGGTCCTGATAGGAACAAAAGAATGTGATATTGATGGACACAAGGGACTCAGACCTGCTCTTGTTCAAACCACTGGAAAAAACTTCCTTTGGCTTCAAGGCTGCAGGATCAAGCACATCCCCAGGTCACAAACAGGTTTAGCAGACATGTTAAAATGGCTTCAGTTTCTGAGTACTGATGGCTCCATCCCCAGGAATCTGGATCTCACTGCCATTACCCACAGTCAATGGTAGCCAAAGGCCTGAATTTCTGCTTTAAGAAAGGTTGAAGCCTTGCCATAAATACTTTCCAGAGAATGGCAGTTATTATGGCAACAGTGTTCCCATTGCTCTAGTTAAGGTTGTGTCAGCATTTAAATTATAAACCCCTGTTTTCAGGGGTTTACATCTTGGCTATAAACATTTGCCAAGAGATGAAAATTGGCATTCACTGCCCTAAAGCCATTTTTTTTAATAACAAAGCTTGGAGAAAATCAGGCTGGATTTTTTATACTGCAAAAGGGAAAAGAACTGGAGGCTTGTTGCGGGTGGTGAGGTGTATTTCTATGTACATACACGTGTGTAAACACAGAGATGGAGGGCAGATATATTCCTAAAATGTGAAATCTGCTCCATATTTTTTAATTCAATTTTTCTGGGCACTGACAGATTTGTTAGTTTGTTTCTAATGCTTTTGTGTAACAGAACTAAAAACAAAATGAGAACACTGCAGCTAGTGTATTTCTTATATCTGCACGAGCTTTAATAGAGATACAGTAACGTATATCAAAAACACATTGCCTCTAAAACACTAGCATTTTGCCCTTTGTAAAGAGGTTTTCACATTATGCTTTATCTAGTTTTTCTGAGTACAAATAATCTTTCTAAACTGTAGAAAACAAAGCCCATTTACTTGTAACTACTCTTTGTCATGGTGTCCTAGATGACATTTTCACTTTGAGGTTCACTCCCTAGCCAAAGAATTCATCCTTCACCAGCATCCAGACCTGCATGCTCCAACCCTGCTCCTCTGCGTGCTAAACTCTGGCTCACTAAGGCGTAGTGCACATTACTCTTCCTGAGTTTCTCTCATTCTAAAAATCCGTTGAAAACCCTCTCACTCACTGAGATGATGTTTTGAATGTGTGTGCATTTTGTATGTGCCTGTACACATATATGGATACATATACGTAAAACAATTGTGAAGAATTTGCTTGTGAATAACTTTTCTTGCATGTTTGTTATATGTATATTAATACTGGTTGACTGAAAGAGATACTCCCTAGTGAAGTGCAATTTTCTTGAAGGAAAGCTTTGCATCTCTATAGGAATTAAGATAGAGTGACTAGATTCACAAAAGTAACATCAGTGGGTGAGCAGCACTGTTGTCAGACAAAGGTACCTGAGGCCCATGCTACGCATTGAAAAGGCAATATGAAAACCTTTGGCAGGAGTGACAGTTTCCAGTACTCAGTGAAAGTTGTGTAACAAAATTCCTTCAGCATTCCCAAGGCCAGGAGAATTATTATTTCCTTATATTATGGACATGGAAGGAAAGAACTGGTGAAAAGTACACATCAGCCACCCTAACTGAAGAGGAAATCGGGCAAAACTGCCAGGAGGCCTGCACAGATGAACAAGGAGCTTCTGGATAAACTCAAACACAAAAAGGAATCCTTCAGAGGGTGGAAGCAAGACACGTAGCCTGGGAGGAATACAGAGAAGTTGTCTGAGCAGCCAGGGATCAGGTTAGGAAAACTATAGCCCTGACAGAATTAAATCTGGTCAGAGACATAAAGGGTAAAATGAAAAGCTTCTATAAGTACATCAGTGATAAAAGCAAGACCAGGGAAAATGTGGCCCTCTCTGGAAGGAAACAGGAGACCTGGTTACCCAGCATATGAAGAAGGCTGAAGTAGTCTGTCCTGGTTTGGGCCAGGACAGAAACAATTTTCTTTTAATAACTTTGCTTTTTAGTTAAGTCTCTTCTGAGACGCTGCAACTCTCTGAAATTAACTGCATGTTTTTCCAGACAGTAGCTGCTTCTAGCAGTGATAAGGCTCAGTGTTTATAGTTAGTGCTGGAACATCAGAAGCAATGGTATGCAGAAAGGCGCTTGCTTTTAGTTATCCCTATGGAGACCAAGGTCGATGCTTGCTTCTGCTAACATTCTNGCCTGGGAGGAATACAGAGAAGTTGTCTGAGCAGCCAGGGATCAGGTTAGGAAAACTATAGCCCTGACAGAATTAAATCTGGTCAGAGACATAAAGGGTAAAATGAAAAGCTTCTATAAGTACATCAGTGATAAAAGCAAGACCAGGGAAAATGTGGCCCTCTCTGGAAGGAAACAGGAGACCTGGTTAC
>VZSC01016458.1:0-10521 GCA_013398225.1 Steatornis caripensis
TGCTCCACTCCCCTAATCAACTTTGTTGCCCTCCCCAACTGTATTCTTTGCAATACAGTTAAGAACAAGTTTTCCCAGAGTGGTAAAGAAAAGAGAAGTCCATTTATGCACTCATGTCTCTCAAAGCTCTTAAGTTGTACTTCTAAATACCAGACAACTAATACAACTCTAGGTATCAGGAAATGAGATAACGGCTATTCTTCTTTGGCAGTGAGTAGCTGAGTAAATTTGCCACATATTTCATGTTCTTAAAAGGCTTTAATGAAGAGACATTTACATTGCTAAACTTCTGTATGCCTTTGCATATTTAAGAATCAAGAAATAAGATGCTCACCAAAAAGAGATTGCTCATGTTCATTTATAGACAGGCTTACAATCCAGAATGAAGTGTTTCAAA
This sequence comes from Steatornis caripensis, assembly GCA_013398225.1. Lineage (NCBI taxonomy): Eukaryota > Metazoa > Chordata > Aves > Caprimulgiformes > Steatornithidae > Steatornis > Steatornis caripensis. Next base: position 398 of record VZSC01016458.1, read on the forward strand.
AGAAAAAAAAAAAATCAAAACACATTTACTCCAAGACCCTAAAATAATTTAGTTCTGTGATGACTCAGAAAACCTTCTTGTCAAAGTCAGTTGTGTAAGAGTGATTTCCAGATGCTGTAAGCCTTCAGAACTCCTTACAGATTTTTCAGTGACAATTCAGAATATCCTGTTTCTACCTGAGGTACCTGTGCAAGCATGCCTCATTAAAAGTCAACTCAAGAGCAATCAGCCATGCCTGGATCTATTTTACAATCCTTATTCTACAGTATGTTCACACTTTTCTTTCTCCACCATCCCTAAAAACCTAAAAATGTGTAGGCTTTATCTGCTTGAACTAACACTTGAAAGGATAGTCTTGTCAAACACCACAGGAGGATGGAAACTGGTTTTGAATTTTGGCAACACAATATACTTTAGTTACATCAAACTGTACTGAACATTAGAAATCAGTATTTTCCAAGTACTCTTCAATTAACTACATATACTTGCGGTACCTAGTTTCTTGCAGTTATCTTGAAAGCTACTGAAAGAGACCTGCAACAAGATCACGAGCATAAAGTCTATCCATTAGCTGTAATGTGCAACCTTCTTCTTTCAAAATCTATACTTAAATCTTCTCCTGCTGAACTAAGTTATTACCTTCTTAGATTTGTTGAAAGTGAATTTTGCACAAGCTTCTTTGCCCTCGTAGTCCATGCTATCTCTCCTACTTGTCCTTAAAAGCTCCCTCTGAACTGCTTCATTTCTGTTTTCTTTCAGAGAGACTAAGCTGAAGTGATCTCCTCTTCAAGAGTAGCTCTCAACAAAATCCCTCTAAAATGTAAGAATTTCATCTTTACAATATACCATTTCCTATGATCACCTGCAGTATTGAGTCTGGCTCATTGCTAGCTAATCAGTTAGCACTACAATTAGCACTAGCATTGTAACAAACTCAAGGTATTATGCAGAGGATTATCATCTATTTAGCCTTAAGTATTTGTCTTAGAAACATTTTTTGCCAAAACCACATCTGTTCACTGTATGAGGATGAGGGAGGAAAAAAGTTAAGCTTTCTTTCTATGTTTAAAATATCCCTCCCTTCACCAGTGAGTTAACTTCTTTTGCCTATTTGTAGGCATCTCTGGCAACACAGAACAGGATGTGTTCATAAAGAAAAGCAAACACAGGAAGTAAGGCATTTGGGCTTCATATCAGAAAGAAAAGCTCATTTTCCAAGCACTTAATGTGAATATGGGGTTGCCACTCCCTCCTCCCCATGCTTTCTGTACTTTACTAATATTCTAGTATATCCTTTGTTACACACCAGTGCAAGAAGGAATGCTGATAGGGAAGACAAGGAAGCTTCCAAAAATGTTGTCGTGCATAAACCTCAAGTCTGATTATTACCCTCATTAACCTAAATTTATTTTTACCTTGATTTATATTGCTTGTTGCACTTGACTGCAATAGAATAGTCAGAAGGCAGCTGCTACTGAAAATCATTATGGCTACTATCAGTATCTATTTCTGGCATCAGCCTAAGTTTTCATGGATTTACAATCAAAGGGGCAAGAAGCTGCCGCTGAACTCCGCATTGTTTGTGGAGAAAAGAGTAACATGTTCCTGAAAACTTTCACTAACAATCCCAAGACCCTTCTCCCAACATTTCTCCTGTAAGTTCTAGTACCTGCAATTTGGAAACATCAAGTGAAATAGGGGAGTCAGAAATACACAGCCAGAAATAAGAAAAAAACCACAGTCCGAGTCTCTCAGAAACACTCACTAAGAGATATTAACTGGCAGTGTTCTCTATTGTCCAGCCAGGCTTTACAGACAACATGCAGAAAATGAACACATCTGCTCTGGGTTTCCCCATTCAGTCTTGTCTTTCCCTTTTTTCTCATTGCATTCTTCATTGCAGAAGACCTCCATTTAGTTTTATTGAAATAAGTACATTCTGACAATGGAGAAATGTAAAAGTAATTCCATTGTTTTTAAAAACAAGCTACTATTTTGTCAATACAATGTTTTGGTTTCAAAGTCATTGCTAACTAGTTAAAAATAACTCATCAATAGATGTAAGACAATCTCACTACAGTTGTGCATCAGGAACTAAAAGTCAACAAGACCCTTCTTCGATAGTTTATTGCTAAGAATAAAAGCATGAGGGAAGATAGTAAGAATACATCGACCACAGTTTTCTGTGGCTAGCCAACATTTCATTTAAAAACATGGCAAAGAACAGCCAGTCTTTAATGCACAAAAACTTCCAGTAGCTACATGGCAAGCATACCGACCAAGGATCTGAAAGAAGTCAGTCTTTGAAAAGCTCCATGTCTGATCCAGTTAAGATCAGTGTTTCCTTTTGTAGTTGCAGTTGAAACCAGAATATTTGTTCATACTGATTCTGCCTATTAATTCCATCGTAAGACAAAGTACTAATATTTCCAAAAACCTGAAGTTTAGTTTCATATCATCTAAAAAAGTAAAAATAAGAGTAATACAGAGCCTGTTGCCAGGCAAATTCAAGTTCTGCTACTTATTACTGTTATTATGGATAAAACCCTTAGTCATGCTTTAATTGTGTGCATATTAGTAGTTTAGCGCAGTTTTTATGTTATTCTATATTATTTTAATGCAATCATTTTTAGGAGAGGGATTTTTTTTTTTTTTGGTGGAAGGATCTGGATATGCTTTTATCCTGCTCAGAGCCATTAAATTTCTGAATTTGAAAAACAAACAACTCGGCAGGTTTCTATGAAAAAATATTTTTCCTTTTCAATGAAAAAAATAAATATCAGAAAAAGCAGTCTTTACAGGCTGCACAACTAAACTAGTATTTTGTCTGCAATGACAAGAACAGCTCCACAGAAATAACATTTTATATATAGAAAGTAAAAGGAATATGGAGAAACATCCTTAATAAGTCTTATTTCTAACTTCATTGTTTGGCATTCAGCCTCTTTGAGATCTGTAGGAAATAGCCTTACCAATGCCTTTTCCGGGACTGAATGAGGAAGCAGATGCCCAGCTACACAGCACTCATTGTTAGATCAGAACTGCAGAGGGTGCCTTTTTTCCACGGATTTTTCAGTTTTAAAAATAAAAAATTTAATGCTTTTGGTTTTTAAAAAAATCTTAATCAGAAGGAGACAGATGGTTTCACCCCTTACTTTAAAAATACACAGAAATAGTTCAGAATGTAGCTCCCAAGAATCAAATACCTAAGAAAACTAGAACAGACTACATTTATTTCCATTTTGCTCAATGCATGTCTTCTCAAACATCTATTGGTTAGTGAAATAAAATAGTAAGTACACAAAAATTAATTTCCTTTACACATACGGAGTAGAGGAGCATATGATCACACTATAAATACTTACATGGCATCTAACTTATGAATCTAAACCAGGATTTTAACTTGAGGATTTCTTGGACTGTCTGAAATTCAGAATTTGAAAGATTTTTGTGGAACATTAAATACCCTGAACTTTTGTTCCTCTACTTATGCTGTTAGAATTCCTTAAAGCAGTAATTATGAATAGGAATCTCACAATTACGTTTGAAAAGTAATTATTATGCATCTTTAAGTTTGTAAAGATGAAAGAGAAGCTACATTCACTATTCCCAGTTTCGCTAAGAATATGTTTGTAAAGTGACAATCCCTCTAAATAATACTCAGATATCAGAGATGAGACCCTTAAGTTTCAACAAAAACATGTTTCCCTGAAGATTACGTAACCACGCATGCAGAAAAAGAACTCCATGTTCTGTGACACAAGCTGGTCACACCAGTTTGCCTGTCTTACAGAAGCCAGTGTAGGACAGTGTCGTCCGGTTACAAACTACAGAACTTCTTTTGCTCTCACTTACCACCAAGTTTCAGACAGATGTGTCATTACAGCTCCAGAATAGGTCANATTAAATACCCTGAAATTTTGTTCCTCTACTTATGCTGTTAGAATTCCTTAAAGCAGTAATTATGAATAGGAATCTCACAATTACGTTTGAAAAGTAATTATTATGCATCTTTAAGTTTGTAAAGATGAAAGAGAAGCTACATTCACTATTCCCAGTCTCGCTAAGAATATGTTTGCAAAGTGACAATCCCTCTAAATAATACTCAGATATCAGAGATGAGACCCTTAAGTTTCAACAAAAACATGTTTCCCTGAAGATTACGTAACCACGCATGCAGAAAAAGAACTCCATGTTCTGTGACACAAGCTGGTCACACCAGTTTGCCTGTCTTACAGAAGCCAGTGTAGGACAGTGTCGTCCGGTTACAAACTACAGAACTTCTTTTGCTCTCACTTACCACCAAGTTTCAGACAGATGTGTCATTACAGCTCCAGAATAGGTCAGTTCCTCAAACTTAAGCTTTCTATTTTGCATCCTTCTTGTTTTTATTCATGTGACCTATCTTACTATAGTAGACAGCATTGTAAGCCACAGATTCCACAAAAGGAAGAAACGAATCAACTCGCTGACAAGCCTGGCTGCAGTACTGCAAAGCTTATGAGGTCAGGAGTAATTTAATCATGCAGAGATCCATGCTGTCATGACTAGAAGCTTTGGGTACCTGAGGTGGCTCAATTATAATTAGTTAGAGCATCTATCTCCATATTACACTCAGTTCTGACATGCAAACATGCCAAGGCACAGAGAGGTTTCTTATACAGTAAGGAATCATAAAAGGATGGAAAGACACAAAGCTACTCAAATCACCACGAAAGCTTAGAAATGACCTAAGAGAAATCAGATGTCCCAGGAACACTCATTGATCCACTGTGTAAGGCATTTTGCGCACCTAAGCCAGCTGCTGGTCTCCAGAGCAATCACAGTTTTTACAGATGTGAGTACAAACCTATCACCTTGAATAAAATTCTTTCCTTTTCTACATCTACTTATGAAACAACCATATGCTTCTTCTGTAAGAGCAAAGAAGCACACCGCAAGTGGCATGAAGGGAAGAAATGAGATGCCCACTGTTAGAGATTAACAAGCTGTTAAAAACTTAACCTCTAAAAACATCCTCAGATTGAAAACCCTACAATTTCAAGAAAATAACAGTATTTCAGAAAAATAATGAGATATATGGATCACTGTCCATCACATTGCTGATCAGCAAATTATGCTTTTTGTAAGGCTAGTGGTTTTGCCATTGCCTGTGGATGTAAGCACTTTACAATTTAAACATGACAAACAAGTAGTCTGTGTTTGCTCATTTAGCTAAAAAGTTATTCTGGTGTCTTTTTTCTTAAAGGATAATCTTATAGCTTGATACCAATAGTCAAGTTAATTTCCATAAAGGCATCACAAAATGTGCAATTTAAACAGAACAACAAAACATAACTGTTCCAAAGCAACTTGCAATTTTAATGAGGCTGTACAAAAACAGTAAGGTCAGCAAAGTGAGATGAAAGAAACTACCAAATCGGCTTGAGAAGGCCATCCTGTATGTAAAAACAAACCATGTGTTAAATACTAAGCACAGTACTTAGTGGCAACCTGGGAAGTACAGGAATGGTTTCAGTACATGAATGATATCCAGCAGGGGTATGAGGAGATAGGAGATGGAGACAAGCTTTAAAAAAAAAAAAAAGAAAAAAGAAAAAAAGAGATTATGCTAACAGTTAGTTAGCAGCTCTGTAATTCACTTGTGATAGCCTATATAAAACAAGTGAACTATGAAGAAATGCCCTCTGAGTACCAGGTATTTAAAATATTTCATGGAAAATCTTATTTCACTCCATTGGCGGAGATGAGTGAAGGGCGATATTCAAAAATAGCCAGAGATGTAAATTTGTGCCAAATTACATCGACAAATAAATTTCAAACACTCCAAGTAAATTAGCAGTGCGATTAACTCATCCAAACCACTTTCTAACAAATAGTGTTGATACAGCAAGATTCCCCAGTACTATTGTAGCAGGTTTTTAAAAAATTTTTAGTATCAACCAGCTTGGATATAATGCTTCTGTAGCACAATCACACAGTGTTTTGGAGACACCTTCCCCTACCACCCCCCACCCCCAATTAAGATATCCTGCTGGAGAAGATCATCATTCACTGAAAATTATGGACTTCTGACCAGTTACATCAAAAGCAAATCTGTCTCAAATCCTGTAGGAGAATCACATACATCACCTTTCCTATATATTTAAACATTTATGGATAACAGGAAGAGTTCTGAAAAGCACTAGAGTTTCAGTATTTCATGTCTAGAGCCATGACAAAGATTAGTAGCCACTTCTCCCAGCAACACGTCTCAAAATTGCTTTTATATACTGCCCTATCTTTATAGCTACTCAAATCTAAATTAGAGTCCACTACTACTTATACTGTAGGCCTCATCTTTTTTTTCAGGTTTAGAATTCCTTCAGAGCTTTATTTCAGCATATTCAAAGTCCAGATGCTGTAATTCTCAGGACGCCTTTGCTTTGTTTCTCTTTCCTCATCAGTATCATTTGCAAGAGGCTTTTTACCATCTTCTCTTGAAGATGGGGAATGAAGTGGTGGTTTGATGTAAAGTGGAACTTGATTAGTCGTAGGAGGCAGACTGATAGGAAGGTGGAGCCGATGATTACGTGGAGGCCGTGGAATCCTGTAGCGACAAAGAAGGTGGAACCATATACGCCATCAGCAATTGAAAATGGGGCTTCATAGCATTCTATTGCTTGAAGTGCTGTGAAGTAAAATCCTAGTGGATAGTTAAAGTGAGTGCCTGGGTTGCTTGCTGTGATGCGCTCATGTCACTAACGCCTGAGGCTAGGAGAATGGCTGTGTTTAGTAGTGGTACTTCTAGGGGGTTTAGGGGGTTAATTCCTGTTGGTGGTCATTGCCCTCCTCGTTCGGGGGTGGGTACTAAGATAGAGTGGAAGAATGCTCAGAAGAAGCCGAGGAAGAAGAATGCCTCTGAAGTGATGAAGAGGATTATTCCATATCGTAGGCCCTTTTGGACCGTAGGGGTGTGGTGGCCTTGGAAGATGCTTTCTCGCACAATATCTCATCATCATTTGAGCATGACTAGTATTATGGAGAGTAGGCCAAGGCTTAGGAGTTGCAATGAGCTGTGGTGAAATCATATAATTAATCCGGAGGTAGTGAGTAGGGCAGCGGCTGCTCCGAAGATGGGTCAGGGGCTTGGGTCTACTATGTGGTAGGAGTGTGCTTGGTGGGCCATTAAATGTTTTCTTGTCAGTATAGGCTCAGTAGAAGAACGAAGACATAAGCTTGAATTATGGCTACTGCGACTTCTAGGATAGTTAAAAGGAGTAGGACAAGTGCGGTTAGGATAGATACTGCTAGTATGATTGGAAGCAGAGCGGTGGTGGCTGTGGAGATGAGTTGGATGAGTAGGTGGCCTGCTGTGAGGTTTGCCGTAAGGCAAACGCCCAGGGCTAGAGGGCGGATAAAAAGGCTGCTGGTTTCAATCATAATGAGGGCTGGGATTAGTGGGGTGGGGGGTCCCTTCAGGTAGCAGGTGTCCTAAGGAGATTGTGGGTTGGTTTCGTAGGCCTATGAGGAAGGTAGCAAGTCAGAGTGGGAAGGCTAGTGCTATGTTTACTGATAGTTGCGTAGTGGGGGTGAAAGTGTAAGGCAGGAGGCCTGAGAGATTGATTGTAAACAGAAGCATTATCAGTGATGTTAGGATTAGAGCTCATTTGTGACCTCNAGGTAGCAGGTGTCCTAAGGAGATTGTGGGTTGGTTTCATAGGCCTATGAGGAAGGTAGCAAGTCAGAGTGGGAAGGCTAGTGCTATGTTTACTGATAGTTGCGTAGTGGGGGTGAAAGTGTAAGGCAGGAGGCCTGAGAGATTGATTGTAAACAGAAGCATTATCAGTGATGTTAGGATTAGAGCTCATTTGTGACCTCCCTTGTTTAATGGGATTATTAGTTGTTTTGTGACTAGGTGGAGGAGTCATAGTTGAAGAGTAGAGAGGCGGTTAGTGATTCATCAGTTATTAGGGGCAAGAAATAGTCGGGTGGGGAATAGCATTGAGAGTAGGATTAATGGGATTCCTAATAGGCATGGGCTTGTAAATTGGTCGAAGAAGCTTACGTTCATGGTCAGGGTCAGGGGGAGGTTTTAGTAGTTGTGGTGGCTTTATTGGATGGGGGATTGGTGGGGGTAAATGCTAGGAGTTTTGGTTGAACGACTATTAGGAAAATCAACCATGATGTCAGTATAATGAGGAACCATGGGTTGGGGTTTAGTTGTGGCATGTCATTAAGGAGGTGTGGGTAGTCCTCCTTCTCTAGCTTAAAAGGCTAGTGCTGTTGCATAGCTTCTTAACGATTAGGATGATAGTAATGAAGATCAGGTCTCGAAATGGGGGAGGGGAGTGGATTCTACTACGATTGGTATATAGCTGTGGTTAGCTCCACAGATTTCTGAGCATTGGCCGTAGAAGATTCCTGGTCAAGTTGTGATAAATGATGTTTGGTTAAGTTGTCCTGGGATTGCGTCAGTCTTTACTCCCAGTGTTGGGACTGCTCAGGAGTGGAGAACGTCGCTAGCAGTGATGATGATGCGGATAGGGGACTCTATGGGGAACAAAGCAGCTCCTGCTAGCATGGCATCAGGAAGTCAATGATTTCTTTGTTGGATAGCAATAATTAAGTTTAGGGCTAACACATAACATTCAGACGTAATAATGAATAATTACAGTTGTACTGAAACTATCTTGCTTTGAGACAGTTGAGCTTTGAGCACATGTTCATTAAGGTTTTACATCAGAAAAACTGCAGAAGGTTTTATGGACATCAAGCATGGAGCTTTATGGCAGTAAGGGAAAGGAAGTGTTATTTCTTCCAGTCACATAGTATCTTTTATACACCCTGGAAAGGTCTTTCTCCCCAAAGCAAATCCAAGCAAAATGCTGATGATTCTCCCCCCCACCCCTAATTTAACTTTGGGTGGAATCCCCTAAGACTGGCACTGAAGATAGTGTGCCATGTGCCTTGCTCCACCACAACAAATTAAACTTCACTATGTACACTGCAGCTTTTAATATGTACTTCTCTGCTGTTTCAGTAACTATATATTAGTGCACCTGTAAGGCTAGTGCAAATGGTATGGGACTACTAAGACTTTGGCCAGAGCTTCTCACCTTTAAGAAAGGGAAAAGAACAGTCAAGTACATAATTCTACATAATATAAAAGCATATGTGATACTACAGAATACTCTTAATCTGTATCCGCAAACAGAAGTGCATAAAAGTAGATGTCCACCACAAACAATATGAGATATTCAGGCACCGAATTAATGTTTTGAGACTCAAACATGGAAAGGAAGAATACAAAAGGTGGACAAAGGGACAAGTAACCTGAAAAGCTCACAGAGACACTGTGTGCATGCAGAGATGTGGTTAGAAAAGCCAAAGACCACCTGGAACTGAATCACATGAGGAATGTCAAAGGCAAACAGGGCTTCTACAAGTACGTAAGTCTAGTCGGACTTCAGTAATGCATTTGACACTGTCTCCCACAGGATCCTCATAGACAAGCTGTTGACACATTTGGCTAGACGAGCAGACAGTGAGTGGACTGAAGACTGGCTGAATGGCTGGGCCCAGAGGGTCGTGATCAGTGGTACAAAATCTAGCTGGAGACCAGGAACTAGCTGCATGCCCTGGGGTAAATACTGGGTCCAGTGCTGTATAACACCTTCATTAATGATCCGAATGATGGGACAGAGCACACTCCCAGCATGTTTACTGATAACTCAAAACTGAGAGGAGTGCCTGATATGCCAGAGGGTCACACTGCCATCCAGAAGGACTTTGATCCTCATCCCTCAGGACTCCCAGACTCTGGAGATAAGAGAGGAAGCACGGCAAAACGAAGACTTGCCCTTGGTCAATGAGGATTGGGTTAGAGAGCAGCTAGGCAAACTGAACATGCACAAATCAATGGGTCCCGATGGGATGCATCCACGCGTGCTGAGGGAGCTGGCGGAGGTAATTGCTAGGCCACTCTCCATCATCTTTGAAAAGTCGTGGAGAACAGGAGAGGTGCCTGAGGATTGGAGGAAAGCCAATGTCACTCCAATCTTCAAAAAGGGCAAGAAGGAGGACCCGGGAAACTACAGGCCAGTCAGTCTCACCTCCATCCCTGGAAAGGTGATGGAACGGCT